>JAGDQP010013347.1:0-48035 GCA_022664845.1 Lepisma saccharinum | reverse complement strand
TGTCAAACAAATTTTGCAAATGGAATTTTGTCTTTTATGCTTTTTTTAAACCTGTATGTTCAAATGTATTGCAGTTACTAAAGTAAAACTTTCTGGGCTTTCAGTAGATAAATAAATACTGTCTACTAATACCCCCAGAGCCTTCTTTCAACCAAATCATAAGGATCAGCTGAGTCTTTGCTGTTGGGGGTGATAAGAGACAGGAGTATGTTGCAAATCTTATTTATTTTTCAACAAGATACTATTAATGTAACACCATTAATTAAAAAAAATGCAAAAAAGCTTCTTCAAATTTGTTGTTAAAAGAGTACTTGTTTTGGTGGAAAACTTCCACAGAAATTCCGAAAATAAATATTAAGTCTTGTATTACCCCAGCCTCCCCTATCAGAAATGTTTTCCAAGATGGCGGACAAAGTATTGAAATAGGTTATTATGTTGATGTTAAAAATGCGAAGTCATAATTTGTATTACATTGATATAACATATTTTGACATATGTTGACATATCATATTTTTAAAAGTATCCAATAGAATCGACTGTATTGTTATTAATGTCTTAAACGAACTTGTGAGCTTCTAAGACGAGATCTACAGACAGGCACGTTTCCAGAATTTGTTTTTGGGAGGGATCCAAGGACTCCCAGGGGGCGGGTCCAAGATGTGTCTAGGCATGAAATGTATATTAAATATATATATATAATTACGCCTAAGGTTACACTATTTTTCATAAAACTCTCAGCTTTGGGGGGAAGTCCGGACCTACTTCCTAAATACGTTCCTGTCTACAGAGCTTGGTAAAGTGGGCTCCGGACCACTCTGTTCAATGGACACCCCCCCCCCCCCAAAGTTAACCTGCAACCTCTCTGACAACTGCTTGTCGATTTGCCAACGACGTGTAAGGTGATATGACAAAAACATGCTCTGGCAGGTTCTATTACGATATGACTTCAAAAACGATTTTCTGAGGCGGTAGCCATCGTGGTAAAAATTACATGTTAGAACGTTAAAGCGATCCAACCCGAATCAAACGACATTCGTTTTACAACGATAGGACAATTAAGAGCCAAATTAAGATATATTTTTTTGCAAGTTTTCGAGTATGATCGCCAATGGAGATCCGACATGCGTCAGTTGGATCATCACAGTCCGTACTCTTCGGTTCGAACGTGGCAAGTGACACATAGTGACCTGGTGACCAGTGTTTCTTTTGTGAGTGTTCAGAGTATCTTGTGTTGCAAACATGCTCCGTTTGTGCCATTGTCTCACTGACCCTTAATGCCCTGCGCACATTCTCGCAGTGGTGGTTGCTTGTGCGGAGGGGACAAGACTGAGTGGTACTGTTCGCTTCTCACTTCTTTCTACTGCAATGAGCCCTGCTCTGCATACTATTATGTTAGGTCATATCTTCCACATACTTTACTTTTCTGGGATTCACGAATACACGGCGAAAAGTCTTCAGAACTCCTAAATTTCTTTCAAGTATCACCCAAAGTAGTTTTGTGTCATTGCAAATATTCAAACAACGTATGTCATTTCCAATGGGGGGGGGGGAGTTATACTTCAGTGCACAGGACAATCTACGTATCATGTAGACGACAGGTTTTATGACAAATTAATTAAGGAAGCAGAACATACTATTTTGTGGGTTCATCAACAAAGTATTAGGAAAAAGACTCAGTAAGTGTTTGTGGTAATACAAATGGAGAGTGAAAAGTTGCATGAATCCATAGCGAATTAATAATAATAATAATAATAATAATTTTATTAGTCGTTAGACAACTATTTACAGTTGTAATAGACTTCGTCATAAAAATAATACAATAAAATGTAGAATTATATAATAAAATTTAAGATTATACAATATGTACGTAGTTTAATAATGGTCCCTTAAATAAGTTTCAAATTCACCTACGCTATATAGGCAACTATTTTTAAGCATATTTTTAATATAGCTGTCAAACCTTTTCTGATTCATATCACGAATAAATGACGGTAACAAATTAAAATATTTCACTCCACAGTACCTATAACTATGTTGCGTCTTACTTAGTCTTACATACGGCGTATCCATATTATCTTTCTGTCTTGTATTATAGTCATGGATATCGGTACGTCTTGTAATTTGAGCATAGTTTTCTTTGACATACATTAAACTCTGGTATACAAATATCGATGGTACAGTCATTATTTTATATTCACTATATAATTTTTTACAAGATACTCTATCAGATACACCCTTTATACATCTAACCGCTTTCTTTTGCCATTTAAATACATTTAAAGCCCCTTTAGAATTTCCCCAAAATAAGTTACCATGTAGTAGATGGGGATGAAAAAAAGCATAATACGCAGAGATCAATAGGTCTTCTCCTACAGATGTCTTTAACTTTCGGAGCATATATAAAACTCTAGCAAGTTTTTTACACATTTCGTCAGTATGTCTATTCCAATTTAGTTTTGCATCCATATATATACCCAAAAGTTTGACAGTTTCAATATTACTAACCTTCAATAATACACTAATGTTTCTGGATTGCTTTAAACTTGTTTAGTGGTAGTTATGCAACCACTCATAGCAACCCCACAATTCTTCGTACCTTTAAATCTGTTTGCACTATCGAAATGACACATGCGAATTAAAAACTTAATATTACGTACTCTTCCAGTTCTCGATTATTTTGACCCATCTTTATTTGCAAACATAACCCGGAATCCCTGACTTCCGTTGAGAATTTCTTGTGCAATATTGTTCTGGTTTTGATTTTGATATTTTTGGATACAGCGCTTATGACATCCTCTGTGAAATTCCACCTCGCCTGTGTCACGGTCATTCGTCTTTGTGCTGTAGAGCGTCAAATTTCCGTGTCGCCAAATTTCCCAAGCTCATAACTCGGAAAGGACGCCGCTTTTGAGGTTTGTGTCCATATACTTTTTTGTTTGTTTTGATGTCTACTTTCAACTCTCTAACGCTGTCATAGGAATTCCCGGACACCCTGTATATGTATATAACGAAAGCTGTTTAAGATCAAACAGAAGACAATATTACTCATAATTGTTTTAAACATGAAACATTGATTTGTAATTAGCTATATCATGTATCTTATTTAATAAGGGTTTATTATACTTCTTTAAAAAGTGTACACCAAATAACATATCACATAATAAAATTTGATGGTAATATCTAATTATTAAGTTACAAAACGAGGTATATTACTAGTTGTAGAAGATAAAGGGAATTATCGTCCTCAGAGACTCATTATGCGACGAAATACAAGACAAGAATGATAGCGCAGCACATAACAACTCGTTTCTGCCTGTCTCACTAATGATGTCTAAGCCGGCCTCCAACTCGTTTGAGTATACAAAAGGCATTTATTGTTAACAAACTTTCTGAAGAGTTTCTGTAACTTGTTTGTGAGGAAAGTTCTATCATCATTTAGGAGGATATTCTGATGTGAAATTAAAAGGAAGACATCGTATATTTAATTGTTGACGACAGTTGACTCGACTGCAAAACAAGTTCTCTTCAATAACTTCCAAAAGTGTGCAGGAGACTGGACCTTATAGCGACAAATACCTGGAATTAATGACTATTTTCAAAGAAGAATGTCTGAAGGTAAGATTTTGTAGAGTACCTTGTTTTCTTCTCAGTATGAATTTAATATTTGTAAGTTTTTAATCCTTCTCAGAAATAATCTAGAATCTTACATAGTTCAAAACTATTGTAACTGGGTTTTAAATTTTTATGTATTATCTTTGGTAAACAAAGGAATAGATGGAAACAGTATATTTTTAAACAGTGTATCCGTAATATTTTTAAAAGCACCTTTGATTAATTTTTAAGCATCTTAAATGTTACTTTTTAGAATTTAATATCTTTGTTTCTATCTGTAAATTTTACGTGGGAAAAGGAGAATCTAATTTCATTAGAAAATGAATATTATATTTCAATGGATGGTAACTGGCACGCAATTGTACATGCTTTTTTTTCTTCAAATTTAAGTCAAGGGCCCTATACTTCTCCGTTTTTATCTGAATTTATTATCTCTATGGTCTTTTGGTACCTGAAGACCTGGTATTTGTTTTGTAACCCTAGCTTAATCGATTGAATTGTACAAATCTTCATATATAACACTTGAAAAGAATTAAATTGGAAGCTTCCTAATCTAAGTGTCTACCAAGTAGAAATGAATTTTTTCTTGTGTCACAGTTATATTATGCAAATTAGTTTTAAGAACAAGTGAACTTAGCTTATTTTGGTCACCCTTCTTCGGATGCCAAATTTTCCTGTTTTCGGCTTAAATAGAACTTCCATGAATTCAGTAGAGTTTTTGGAATTTCTCTAAATTGCTGTAAATAAAAATTGATCTAACTAGTTGCAGTTAATTCCTGCTCAGCCCCGCAGATGGATGGCAGATACACTCTCATCGCTGTATTATCAAAGGACTTATTAGAAACATTTTTATGTCAATTACGAGTGCAAGTTTTGACTTCTATGTAAATAGCTGCCAAATATATTGTAAATTTCTTTTGAGGTTCTTTAATGACTTGCGAATCACCGAATGGAAAAAACTCTGTTCTACTGCACACACTCCAACATGTATAGAGTTGATAGATTTCACCTGCTGTTTATCATAATTCTTAGAAATGGTCCCGCTCTGTAACGTATGGTGACGTGGAGAATAATATGCTGTAATGTGAGACATGTAAAGGTCATAAAATAAAATCCAATGTGTAACATGTGGATACATTGTTTCTTGCTAAGTACAATCTTTTAGACTCACTGTGCATGACACTTTATTGTGTGTCACTGAAGAATTGCAACTACCTAAGCACCACTGATCAAGAGTCTTGCGCATTTGAAGACTGTCCCCAATGAACTTCCAATGTTAAAGTACAGAAGAAAGATAAAGCATTACAGATGTTACAGATGATGTAAGGTGAAAGGTCTATAGCTGTAGTTCGTCTTGCCCCCCAATAAACCGCAAGCTTAAATACCTGAGGTTAAGACAGACTTGATGGAGCTACCGATCGACATCCCGACTTATAAGGCGTTGCTACCCTGTCAAATACAACAAAATCAGGACGAATATACAAAAGTCCATCAACTGAAGACAGAATACGAGTGGCGGAAGCTTGTCTGATCAACGTTATAGAATGATTTCTTACGATGATCAGCTAAAAGTTACAAAGAGGAAGCTGATCTGTCGCACACTGCTTTCTTCTTCTTCATATTATTAACAAAATGTGTACCTGTCTTGATATGTCTCTGCGTTGTCAGTGCTACCGTACTAAAACAACTTTCTTCAAGCATTTGTACTGGTCATTCTTATGCATCTTTATGATGGCGAAGACTAAAAATGACAAGTGTGGTGCGAATCTTATCTACAAATTTTTCGCATTGGTACTTCTATTGAACACGTATTGGTCTTTTTCTACGTAAAAAGAGACTTTATATCATGAGCAATATATCATGATATGTTGGTGCGGGAAAGAGTAAATGCAATGTTTGGATATTCTTCTATATCATGTCAGTGGATCTGTTTTAGATGAATAGAAGAACTACAGTACATTCAATATCATTCTATGGTTTTAACTATTCCATATATTCAATAATGTATCAGCGTTTCATGGTGTACAATTAATATGCTCAGCCTGAGTGAGAAGTTCCCTAAAGGTCTTAAATGAAATTCAAATAGTATATCTATTCGAGAAGATGAAGTGATGTCCTGTTTCAGCACCCTCAGTAAGCATTAATTTTATTTTAGTTACTCGTCCGCCTTTCATAATTAGATAATGGACAATTCCAATAAGATTTAAACATCATAAATCTACTTTAGCAGACACATCAAAGATAGTACCTGAAATTCATTTGGAGAACTAAAGAGTTTTGATATCTGTAAATTTAAAGATTAATCATTTCTCATGTTTAGATATTATTTTTACATCGAGTGCCATTTGATTGAAAGAAACTCTTAACTCATACTGTTCAAATATAAACATTTGTAGGAGTAACTTAAATAAAAAACTTAAATCTTTTCTAAAACAAATTTGCAGATACATTTTGGATTACAAAGTTATTTTATCAAAGTGTGGTTGACCCTCAAGAAACATGTGTTATTAAATTTGATTAAATTATATTTGCAGGCTACCTAAACTCACTGGCACAGCCTTTAAACCCATTGCATTGTAAAATGCACAGAACAGTAGTAGCGATCTTTCGTTGTCCAAAGGATTAATATTAAAAAAAAAAAAAAAACCGGCAGGTACCAAATAAATTTCAATTGATAGGCTAAAATTTATTTAATCTAATCAATTTGGATGTGTCTCAGATTTTAATCTTATAAATATTTCCATGTGTCAATTGCAAGGGTTCTGTATTTTCTACTGAGGATCAAAGCTTTGTATATGCATGTCTTCGGTCAGTACAACACACTGGCTAGACAGCTAAGTGATTTTTTAAGATTACTTGATAAAGACTTTGAAAGAAAGCGAAGAAGATCTTCCTTGTCAATGAACCTCCAATCCTCCAAAATAAAATCAATATTCCCTTATTGCTAAAACAAATATGGTTATCCTTTTAGTCAGACCCTAGCATAATTTACAATGTTCTTAAGATGTAATTGATTTTTGAGATACTGAATATGTAATAAACAAATATGTAATTAACGATCTTGACTTGTTGCTTGTATGAACTGCCTTGATTTCGCTCCTGAATTCACTGGCTCCTTTTACTTCGATTTTATTACTTCTTGTATCACTGAAAAAGGAATGCTTGCTATAGATTCTTTCTCAACTTGTCCATACAAATGATAACGAAGCTATTGTCAAAGTTCGTAGCACTTTGAAATATTAAATCCGCTGGAATTGAAAGTCTGATAAAATATGCAGATAAAAGATTGAATGTTGATCAGTAAAGAATTGTTGGACAACCAATTAGTTTAAAAGTCTAGACTATTAGATTGTAAAGCCAAGCACAATGTATTTCTAAGTTTGTTTTAATCACGCATTTTCAAAGGAAAGTTGATTTCTTTTAAGTCGGAATGCTTTCCAATAGTTAGTCACCATTTGATCACTTCAGTTTCAGTCATTGGGTAAAAATAAACAGTTACGCCTTCGCAATTACGTAATTTTCCAATCGATGGAGATGCAGCAAACTGTGGCACCGGCCTTTTTCTTTAATTATGTTTGTTTTTCATTAAATAAGGAAAATGCGAAAATACTGTGAAATATGCTGTAGTATTTTGAAATATTATTGATTACCAACATTATAGGATTTAACTTGACTGTAAAAGGATATAAATATCTCATAGGTTGGACTCGTGCTAAAGAGAATGAAGAATTGAAAGTTTTGTTACTATATCGCACAGAACAGGATTACATGCTTACATGCATTTTCTTCGGAAGCAAAAATTAACGTGTTTCAAGAATTTCAAAGGAAATAAATCTATTACTAAATAAAAATTTTCATTGATATGAAATAAACATTATATGGCTGGAATATCAATGACCAAAAACACGCTTTCGCTAAGACTTTTTCTGTGGACTAACAAACAAACATTTGAAGACGAAGAGAAGGATTAAAATTCTATTTGTGAAGTATAGTAATATAAAGATTAGAAACTTTAACTCATATATAACTGAATATTTTCGAAATGTGGATATACGGGAGAAACCGCAATGATGAAATAGAATTGAAAATTGAGGAAATGTCAATATAAACATATTTAGAAAACCTTAACTGAAAACAAAAAAAATATTTGCTGAAAACTCGCGCGGGAAACAGAATGAATGAAGAACAAAGATGTAAAATGTAAATTAGTTTGCAGGTTCGTGTATGAGGTTTCTCATGATGAGTACCGGAATGAAGGATTACGTTGTAATTATGTATCGTTTATCTCATATACTGACTGCTAAACTTGTTAAAAGTACCCAATTAATAACATATCTCATGTGGTAAGAGTTTAATGACAGTATCGAATAATTAGGTGATAAAAGGGTGTGAATTGTTAATTTTAATACACAAAGGGAAGTATTGTCCTCACATACTTATATTCTATATACATAAAAATAGAAGAGAACAATGATAGGAAACAACATAAGAACAAGTCGCCTTCGTGGACGCCTAACCGCATTTCCTGCAACACGTGTGAGTATGTTAAAAGCAGTTGTTGTGAATAACCTTTCTGAAGACTTCCCTTAACTTAATATTTTTAAGCACAACGTCTGTCATCACATACGTCCAAGAACTTATATCTAATCAAAATAAAGGCTGTACCATCATATCCTTAATTCATCACAACAGCTGTCTCGACTGGAAGAAAATTTATTGGTAATAACTATCAATATATTAGCAAATTAGTGGTATATATAGGAACGATTTCCTTGAATAAATAACTGTTCTAAGAAGTCTTAAGGAAAGTTTTGTGAACTTTGTACAGTTTTGGTACTTTTCCCTTCTTCTGTAAAAGCTAGCACGTGCTGCTTTTCTATCCTTCTTAAGGTGCAGACCGCGGAAGTTGACTGCTGACTTCTCGTCGCGTGAGAGAGAATGATGTCCCTTGCTTATCCGTCGTTTTGATGGTGGTTGCTGCGATGTAATAAGTTCAGGGGCTGTCTCAGACGACTGAAAGAGGTATATAACTATTTTGTTACAACTACTTTGGAACATCATTTCAATATTTCTTTCTAGGAGAAATGAACGACCTGATATACCTAAGAAGAAAATTGGCAATGTGGGAGGCGAAAATTGTGAGGCAGCAATTGGGTGTTCTTTTCGTAGTATCATTCTGTCTTTATAGCTAACGGCTCTACCAGCGATCAGCTATCGTCAACTCTAGCATGTTAAAATAATTCAGAAACTGTCAACTTTCATCTTGCAAAACTATTGTCACTAATCTTTAAATGTAATATGTTGTCTTTTTTAACGGATGCAACCAAGGAATGCAATGAAACAAAATGATGATTACTGATACTTTATTAGAAGTCTTATCCCGAATTTGTGCACTATAATTCTGGAGTTCCTTGCAGAATTGGAACAAGACGATGAACATTTTAAGTAGAGAATTTCATATTTAGTAGAATCGATATTTGGATTCAGCTGCTATATTCTAAATTTTATCAGTTCAGGATTACGTGCAACGTTGTACCAGTTGTAGGATGCATTTTAGATTCACGCATATAAAAAAAATGTAAACTTTCTCTAACTAATTTCATTGTATTCTCATGTGTTTTATCTTCTGTGTAATATTCACAACTATTATATCTGTTATTCGGATAATAAGAAGCAAGGCATATATACAATACATTAAAATTTCAAATGATTCGTGCATTCTAGTGAATGTTTTCTTTCTAGGTGAACTTCAGTACCATCATGAAACAAATATGTATCATCTTCATTCTTCTACGAATTGCCTGTGGAATACAGAGAACAGACTTTACAAAATCACTCTCAAATGGCTTGGAAAGTTTGCTCGTAAAATTAATATCTGATGGTTTCGACGGTTACTCGTGCACTGTTGTATATAACGATAATGATGATACAAATGTACAACGAAATTTGGGTTCTCACACTTTTCCTATCATCCACATTAGAACCAATGTTTCACAAAACTCGAATAAAATCTATGATATTTCCTTGGAAGCAATCAATCATGGATGTGGTCAGTTTATTATTGAATCCTTAGATGTTGAACATACAATGTTGATTCTGAAACAAACATTTCAAATAGCAGTTCAAAGAGGAGGAAGAAGGTATGTTATTGTAATTGTAGATGATGCAAAAGATATTTATAAAAGACTTGCAAACGATTTGATTCAGTTTTTCCCTTATTTGTATTTACTAAACCGAAAGGAAAATTCCGCAGGAGATACGTCAGAGGCATACGATATATTGACACATACTCTGGGAAATAATTTAACATTCAAGTCATTTCGTGTCGCTGCAAGATGGAGAGACTTCAACTTCACGAATGTTGACGGATTAAAAGAAGATAAATTACAGAATTTGGGAGGAATTACACTTCAGTTACTCTGGTGGGTCTATCCTCCTTTTACTATGAGAACGGAAGATGGATATGATGGAACTGATTATAGGATTGCGGTCGAATTGTCCAGAAAATATAACTTTACTTGGAACTTTCATAACATTGAATATGTGGGCTGGGGTCATGCAGCAGACAATATTTCCGCACCTTCTTTCAATGGATATTTGAAGACCATGAAGTTCCAAGCGTCTGTGCCGGGAGACTACTTGACGATGACTACGAGTCAGTTCTTTGATCAGTCTTACCCTTATATTAAAACAAGTCTAGCGTTTTTGACTCCTAAAGCAAAAAGACAAATATACATGTGGTCTATTTTTACACCATTTACAAATAGTTTGTGGTTCGTGATCGTAGTATATATTTTGTGCTGTTCAGTATTACTTCATTACTTCACCTTACTAAGTAAAAGTATTCTTAGACAGAAGCTATTCTACCCTTATTTACAGTTCAGCTACTCCTTGTTGAACTCAATAAGGATTGTAGTTGGGGTGGCATTACCTCATGCTGAATACTTTGCCATAAAGCACATAATTACGTGTTCTTTTTTCACCTCGACATTATTAATAACTGCTTACAATTGTAATCTTGTCTCGTTTCTTACTTTCCCGAGGTACAAGAGACCAATTGATACTCTACAAGAATTTGTAGATTCTGGATTGCAGTGGGGTACAGAGGAAATAGGTTGGACATATTACTTCAGTGAGCAACACGACGAATTGCTAAAAGCTGTTAGTGAGCGACACCTGATCGTTAAAGATTTCCAAGAACTCAATGCGTTAGCAACTAACGGGAAAATTGCTTTAATAGTAGATAAACTTGTTTCTGGTCATGTAAACAATATTTTCTTTATTGACGATTCTACACTTGAAAATCTTCATTTAATGAGAGAAAATATTCTAACATTTAACGTTGTATTTGATTTTCCCAAGGGATCGCCTATCATTAAATTGTTCAACAGGCATATTCAGTTACTCAGAGATAGTGGAATAATTCTTAAATGGCAAAAGGATGTAATGTTTAAACTTCAATCTGGGAAAGATTTGTATCTACTAAGTGCAATTGAGAAGGAGCCCCGACCTTTAAGAATGGAAGATCTTCAAGGGAATTTTATTTTGATAATAATTGGTTATGCATTATCTACTTTGATGTTTGTAGTAGAGCACATGATTTTTATCTTAATGAGAGATAGAAGATGAAAGCTATGTCTGTACGATTTTATTCTAGTAAAGTATTAGAATATGGATCATTAGATACAGTTAACACTGTAATATAGAAGTCATTTTGAAATTCTGCTTAAAAAATAGTGTGATATAATTTTGTATTTGGTGAAATAATGATAGGGGTATAAAAAGAGCGGAATGCTGCGATCTTTAATTAAATTCTGATGTAAATTGTTCAGATGTAACAATATTTTAGAGGAACAATTTTGTTGTTGTTAACAATGCACGGCGTTACGAACAAAATATATTACTATTTTTTATACTATTTGAGTTATATTCATGTTCGAGACACAGGCCTTAGGCAAGACTAAGAACGAATGAATATTTATAAGTAAAAATAAATAGATATAGTATTCCCTTAGTATGTTAGAACCCATAATAATTTTTCAGGTCAAGGACAGGCTGATTAGTTTAAGAGATTTTGAAATTTTGCATTTTCGGTAAAGCATTTAAAATTTAACTTTTCATCGAATACAATAACACACACAGTTTATTTATTATGGATGTTGAATGCAAAGAATTACCATCTTAATAAGCTTTAGCTACCACAACACCGATATAAGGATGAGCCAGACAAACTATAGAAGTTTAGCGCAATAGGCTCTGGAAGTGATGCAATGCGGATACAATGTTTGTCTTTTTTGCGCTGCTTAGTTATTGAGCCCTCGTTCACCTGACCTCACGCCCCACGATTTCTATCTCTGAGGCAATTTAATAGACATGACGTGTCTTTAGATTCAACTTGTGCCGTCATTGAATCTGATACTTTACGCAGGGTGTATTAAGTTTGGGAAGAAAGACTTGATTTATTCACCACTATTTCACATGACCCCTTTGATTATAAAATTTTCTACCTAAATCGAAGATGACCCCCATAATGATCGACACCTCCACAAGTAGAGCCCATCCACATTACCCCAGCATGTGGTCTCATTCTCTGGCTCTTTTAAAATTACCAGAGTTTTCAATCTTTCTCAACCTGTATACCATGTATACAAGTAAACACTTCACAAGATAATGTCATTTGAGATGCACCATGTATTATCATCCTCAGTTGAAAAGATTGCATTCTCTTCCAATCTCAAAAGTGTGGTAAGAGGATTCTAAATTTTTAATATGCTAATGCTTTCCTTTGATCAATATTACGGCAATCAAAAAAAGGTTGATATAATGTGGAGTGCGCAGATACTGAAAGCTCAATTCCTCAGATGGAAACAAGCAAGGAGTTAATGTTTGCTTCAGTCAGATCAGCTTCATTCTCGAGATAAATGTAGGCGATGTTTTAACAGCTAATATACAGTATTTGCTTTGTATATTATCTTCGACACAATTAAGACATTTGGGTCATAGCTTTAGATATTGACAGTTGATCGCATTGTAAATAAATATGGTTTGTGTGAGAATCCCTAAATAACAGATTAACTGAAATAAATGGAATAAAAAGTTTAACTGCTGAGTTCCATCATTTTTCAACACTTCAAGGCTAAATTTGCCTTTTACTAATGCTAAGTAATGTGAGATGTATTCTGGTAAATCGTAAGTAGTGCGTTAACGGGAATCTATTTATTATTTAAATTATATTTGTATGAATAGAAAGCTGATTTATTTCTCATGTCAGAAGAAAGCGATTACAACTTAAAAGTGAATCTGTTCTTAACAAACGTGATCTTCACTATATTATAATTCATAAACGTTGTGGCAGATTACAAAAATGCTAGCTCGAGTTATATTAAAGAATAAAATAACAATTGTATTTAAACAAAATCTAAAAAAAAACATCTTTAAAGCAGGAAAATCTCGTTTAATGCCTTCCCAGGAGGCAACGTACCAAGAATAGAAGATACATTCCCTCGCTGAATTGCGATACTGAGGTGCTGGATTAGGAAGGTGGTCGAGCGAGCATCACCTGAAACGATCTGTATTCGCCGACCAACTTCTTTAATAAAATTAAGGCCTGCCGTACCCCAAGTACCACTTGACTCAATTGCGATCGCAACAAAAATATACTGTGCAAGTAGATTAGAATATTTTCGATTTTTATCGGCGTCTCTACGAATAGCAGCACCACCCGCTTTCAAAGAAGAATGAGTAACATTTGAAATGGCGAATGTATCAGCGCAGGTGAAATCCCATAATAGAGGTCTTCCTCTCTTCCATGGAACTAGTGTCATTCCATCAGGTCTCTTACCGTCGGAGCGACTACAGCCAGATGGTTCTCGTACCGATGGTACATTAGCAGAAACTAGAGCTCTGAGGATGACATCATTGACACTAGAATGACGCATGTGTCTACCAGCACTCCTGATACAGGAGAGACCGTGAAGGCCCCGTTGATCCACGAATGCTCCGCAGGCTGGACAACGATGAGGTACACAGACGTCTGCTCCTAAACGTAAGGCAACAGCAACCCGGAAGCTTTCATTCGAAAGATGTAGGCCAAGAGGAGGAGAAGGCAAAGCTTGGAGCCAAGCACCGGACTCAGATGAATACGCTGCTAGTAGCCTGGCTTTATCTTCAAGACAAGTAGCGGATTGTAGTAACTGCGATTGTGTACGTTTGATAATAGGATCGTCCCAAGAAGACTGAGAGCTATTGACATCCAAAAGAGGAGAACTTGATCCACTAAACGTAGACCATTTTGCTGAACAATCTTGAATAGAGGCGTCCGGGTCGAGGCAAAGGCCCAGTGGAAGGATCGACTCAACGAGACGACGAGAATAATGGAAAGACGCTAAAAAGGACGGAATCGCCAAATTCATGGCCCGACGAATGCCAAGTGCACCTGACCGAACGGGTAGGGTAGCCTGTAACCAAGCCTTGCCACTCAAAGAACAATTAAGGATCGATTCGAGGCCTGCCTGTAAAACACAATCGTAACTCTGTAATAAGGACTCTTCCCGCCAAGAAGGAGAACACCGTAAAAAGTACAGTAATCGGGGGATGGAGAAGAAAGCACGAAGTAGATAGAATGCTGAATGTGCTGAAATCGAAGATAAGCGGGAAAAGAAAAATTCAAGCTTAGAAATCTTCTCAATCAGTAGACTCCGTAGGGCCTCGGTAGAGATGGCGGAGCCAAGTAGATGTGCTGAATCAGAAGTCATAAATCGTATTCCAGGAGCCAAGTCCATGAATCTTGAATAAAGAGCATCGTTCTGGTCTTGCGGAACATTTAGAAAACTAACTTCATACTTCGAAAAATTCAGATGTAAGCCAATTTCTGAAGATGCATCCCGAATGTTAAGTAAGGTAGAGAGAACTAGGTCTGGATCGTCCGCGATAGTGCCATCATCTAAATACCATAAGTTTAATTCGGTTGTTATAGAATTGACAATAGATTGTATTGTAATTGCAAAAAGAGCAGGACCGAGGGGATCACCCTGTTGGACTCCAGGTTGAGATAAAATGATGTCATCACGCAGAAAGAGATCACTAGCTTGAGAATAACACTGAAAAACATAATGATAAATCAACGGGAAATCTTTTTGAATCACCTTTAACATGGCATCGCGATTTAATTCGTTAAAGGCATTGCGAAAATCAAGCTTTACAACGGCTTTTGGACTAGGATGATGAGATGAAAAGTAAATACGAGCGGCATGGACAGCAGCCTCGGCACCGTAAGGAACACATACTCCTAATTGGTGAGGGGATAGAAAAGTATTAACGGAATCACGAATTCGAAAACATATAATTTTTGCTGTCAAACGACGCCACACATTACCGATCGCAATGGGACGAATTCCTCCACACTTCTTTCTTAAGGCGATCAAGGTGGCGCCAAAGAAAATTGGACGAACATCCATAGGTACTTCTCCAGAAGAGATAATAGAAATAAAATCGCATAAAGAAGTAATGAGTTGATCTTTTAAGCCAACATCATTACACACTCCCTTATGTGTATGAATAGAATATATTAGAAGCTAAGACGTGATAATATTGTACTGCCAAACTTAGAATACAGATTTATTATTTCACACGTAATTACTTTGTTCTTCGATCGTTTATATCCTCTGGCGCATCCTATGTTTCATCAGTTATATTTATGATCATCAAAGGATACCATGTATAAGATAATTAAACGTAGTGGTATGTGAAACAGTACAGTTTGAAGAAGTAAAACTTTCGATTCAATGGCATCACAATGTAGTTCCACATATTGATCCTAGATGCAAATCGGCTTGCAAAATCATATTGTAATTTTATCTAAAACCTTTGATGTATCGAGATTATATGTTTACTATTACAAGATGGATTTTAGACTCGAAGTTGCATTCTTTTTATCTTGAAAATTAAAGAGAGTTTTACGCATGTGCCATTAACGTTTTCCTTGCATTGCTCTACGAAATTCACAATTTTACTATAGCGGATCTCTCTAAATCGCTGGCGTAGATTGCATTAATCTGATTTCTTTACCTCTATATGCATCCTCGCATCAAGTCCACACTATATCATGGATATACAGCAAATTTCTTATGTCTACGTAATTGCTCCAACGGAAAACCTTAGGCTGTATTAAGTGTCGAAGTTTATATTCGGGAAAGGAGTTAACAGTCAGTTCGTCATTTAACCCTGAATAAACTTATTCCATCCTTCTACGAAATGTTTACATCACGGAACGCAGTTTCTATTTCACAAAGTGAGTTCGCAGGAAATGAGAAAAAGATTAAGAGCCTCTCAACTTGTCGATTAATAATACTGGTCGACAAAATTAATCTTCATATTTTTTACCTGAAGCAAGATGTTTTCTATAGCTTTGGAGCTGCTGAAGACAAACCTGAGCTTGGTTTTTACCTGGACCCTCCGATTTAGAAATAATGGCACTAATAGTATTAACTTTTAAACCTCATCCAGGTATTTCAAGGAAATCGCAAACTTGCACTTTGGCGGCACTTGTACCCCCATATTTATCCCAGTGTCACAAATGATATCTTTTTGGAAAGCTTATAGAACGACGATTCCAGAGAGGTACATTTGAGACCCACGTGTAGAAGAAAAAGAACAAGATTGAAAATTCTGAGAGAAACTTTTTTTTTTTAGAAATTGGGAGATGTTTCCAACACTTCCAGTTATGCTAAGAAACAAACTCAGTAACAAATAGCCTAGACGATAATGTATCACATATAAAGAAATCAGAAACATTGGTTTCAACACAAGGTAAAAAATAGAATAACCGAAGTTGCTCTTTGAAAACTCTGCAGGACGAGTTTTACAACGAAACAAATGTAAAGTATGTATTTTGCAATATAGGACTTTACATATGTAAATAACATAGCATGTGAACCAACATGCATATGTAGTTCACTGTTTTGACTTTGGCCTACCTCGTGTAAGGGCCTAACGTGTCCATAGCCCCTAGGAATAATTTGTAAGCATATTTGGCTTTCATCCATCTTGGTAACGTTTGTCCATTGTTGATATGGTTTGATGAAAATGTTCACCACTCATCACTTACGTCTCATAGATTTTTTTTGGAAAGAAGTGGAGAAAATCAATTTTCAGAGACATGTTGTATGCATGATTTTCAAAACCTTTCCGTGAATTGTCCACTAGTGTTTTGTAATCTTCAGCCTTTGTGTTGCGTAAGAAACCGAAGCACAAACTCTTTATAGCTTCATTAATATTTATCTCATTGGCCAATTTGCTCGCAGGAGAATACTCAATTAAGGCTTTACCACTAGATCACAGGCGATTGGACAACACGCATATATGTATCAGACAAACTACTAAATTCTAAATTAATATGTTTTGAGACCTACCTATGTAAGCACACTGTTACGAAATCAACGGAGTATGCATTTCTAATGCTCCTCCCTGCATAGGTAGAAGAGATTGTAAGGAAATATGGCTCAGTGGTAAAGGATGATTGAACTTCAGAAAATAGAGCTAAGGAAATATATTAATAGAGCTAAGGAAAACATCTTGGAAACACACTTGAAATATAAGGATATGCCGAACGTGAAGTAGTGTGTAAGGAAATCAAACAGTAAAATAATTCCCTTAAGTTCTCTAATGACGTACCTAAATCCGGGTATCTAGATGTACTTCCCTTTGGGGTAGAAAGCTGAAATTTAGCATAAAGATTAGTGTACAGATTGCAATTACGGGAAAATATTAAAAAAATATTTTTGAAAAAAAAAAAAAAGGCACAAAACATTTCCAAACAGGGGGTATCGAATATGCACTTCTCGTTGGTCTTGAAAATTGGAAATTCGCGCGAAGGTTTCGTGCACAGATTGGAAGTATGGGCAAACTAAATTAACTTCTTATGTTACCCAATAAGATCTCTCAACAGCCGGGTATGGAAAATACACTTCTGTCAGCTTAAAATCTTAAATTCGGCAAGAATATTCGAGTGCAAGTCAGAAATAATTGCTAACATAAATCCATAATTCAGAATTGTCCTTTTCTCGCTACCACAATGACAGTTCAATAACCTCCAAAATTCTTGGATGAAACAACTACTTGTACGTTATTAAATGTTATAACTTTATTGTGGTAAACATATCGATGTAAGAATGATAGTCGTCGATGGCAAGCTAAAGAACTAGTGGACTAAAACTACTTCATCATTTTGAAATATATTTATATTAAGTCAGGTTCGATTTCAGCCGCTGTGTTGGATAGTTTACTATAAAAATCAAAATGCATCTTTTATTTGTCGTCTCAGAGTCCACTCAATATAATTGGACAATAGTATGAGTAAACCAAAGAACAGAAGGTCTGTTGTCAGCTCTCAATATTTGATTTCATGGACCAGGTTAGAAAATTGTACGGAATTGTTGTGAAATATACTACTAACTTAACACAATGAAATATTTCTGTTTACTCTGGAGTTCCTTGAAGAATTACAAGAAGACGACAAGCATGTTAAGAAGAGTATTTGATATTAAGTAGAAACAATATTTTGATTCAGCTGCTAGAACTTTGATAGCAGTTTGTTGCACATGTTGACAAAATTGTAAGAATTCTTGGTGGTCTGAAATTATTTAGGCAGAACCAATGAGTAAATTACGTAAAACTTCCTCATTGTCCGGTGGAAAAACCTCATTGTCCGGATGTGCCGGAGATGTGTGGGAATATGTAGTCTAGTGAGCAGAGCTATCTTTTTAGGGTAGTGTCTAGATCTATGTTGCATCCACGGTTGCATTTTGGCAGATTTTTTAAATGGAATTAGGAAAGAACGTGTTAAAAATTTTATATGCGGGATATGTACCATATTCTAACTTGGCTCGAACAACGTGTATCATCATTTGTGGCGTGTAAATCTTATAAGCTTAATAGAAAAATCGCGGGAACGGTATCTTAATCGAACTATATTCGATCGGTGCAATTATCACCACGTGAAACGACTCGAATATTTGAGTTTGCTTAGGTGTAAGTAAAACCTATTATCCATGTGAACGTCTTTCTCCAGGTCCACAAGGGAACCTGAAGTTCATGGGAAATATGTGGAATAGTGTAGCGTTAAACATTAGCGAGAGAGTTTTACAATTTGTCGGTCAACGAAGAAGATAAAGATTTAATACAGAAAATTTTGTTTTAAGGGATGAACTCTGATAGTTCACTTGGGGTGACTTCTCTAAAGGAGATGTTCCGGGATTTCAAGACCGTAAGGCCTGAACCTACCTGAAATTATATTTAAATGACTACAGTTTAACGTAATCACGTTTAACCACGACTAGAAGATTAGCAAATACGGCTAAAACTATTAATTTCGAAGTAAATAATGTTAAGGTATGATTTCAGGTTCGCCTAGCCTGTCTGATGTACAAGTTAATTCAACTTTTAGTAAGTTTCCGTATTCATATCTGGAAATAACCGAAGATAGCTGAGATTTTATATGTTCTAATCGTTCACCTCTTGTAGACTAAGTCCACCTTGGCAAAGCTTGGACATGGTAGAATACATTCGTCAACAGCAATCTGGGTTATATTCGACTCTGAATCTTGGATCTAAGCAGGAGGGAGGAATGATGGCTGGTCGGTCTTATATACTAATTTATGACCTTGCTACAAGGCTGTGAACGTATAAGCAAGGTCCTGTCTGACCTAGGCTCTTCTAAAGTTTATTTTCCTGATCAACTTTCCATCATAAAACTATGGTTAATTTGGTTTGAGGTGAATAGCATTTGGTTTGACGTCACGAATTTCATTGTATTGCACGAGTATAATTAATATGTAGATCTGCTCACAATTTTCAAACATGGCGACTGGATTTATTTCCATTTTCTCAACACAAATTATGTTAATAGTTTTAAATAATATCATTTTAAATATTTTAACTATTTTGACTAATTTAATACTTTCCTTGCTTGAGGTGTTGACATTAGTCGTTTTTCTTAATTATATTGAAATTCTCATTGCGTTTTTAATAGAAATAATTACCTCTCAATGCTTTTGTTATCTGTTCGCACATAGATTTTTCTCTTTGTTAATAAATCGTTATTATACATGACCATTATACTTATTCTCTGTTTTCCATTTCTTTAATGGTGAACGTCTGATATACAATTATAGCATTACGAACGCTTTACCTCCAATCCAAAATTTATATTTTTAGTAGGATTTTATTAAGAACAGGGTGGGCAGACATAAATATACAAAATAATTTTTTCAACCCATTCTTTATATTGCCTACCCTGGCCCTTATTTTATTATCATCGTGTTCATCCGTGTTGATCCATCATTTCACGACAAAGATCGGGAATTTTCTTCTCGCAACATGACTACCTCTGGACTATTAATTTCTATCAGCGCTTCGCCATTTGCACTGATCTTCGAGGGTGTGATGTGTGATATCAATATGACAGCTACATTATATAGTCTACCATTAAATAGTGATATTAATTATCACGAGAAACGATTTACTATTATGGGTTATCGGTGTTGTGGTATACATGGGTCGTGCGGGCTTGTATTGCATGAGTACAGCATGGGTAGGTAAAACGATGTCGATGAGTGAGATTCCATTTAGCAGATCAGGACATACTATTGAAGAAGAGGGCAATTCGTTACTATATTGAAAAACGTGTTTGTGCAATGAGAACAAACGCGGTGGACATCGCACTCTGGTCAAAAACAAGATTACTGTCAGTAATAGTAGGCAATATCATGTAGAATCCCCTAATAATCATTGTTCACAACTATCTCGAGAATGCACCTACGAGTATGTATTAACCCTCGACACTGCAAGGTAGAAGAGGAGCGATTAAGTAAAGAGTATGTATTAGTAATAAAAAAACTTAATTTGCTGGTAGCACAATCTTTATTGATTTATGAAATAATCGACAGTTCACAAGAGAGTTTCCTAATTACGCACAACACGAAACGATTGATTTTAGACAATATACCCTTTCGCTAGTCACACACATACTCATACTGAAAACTGCTATTTTTCACACATGCTCGCTGGACGCTGCAGGACAGGAGAACACTGTAAGTTGATCTTTTAAGCACCAGGTTTCCCCTAAACGAGAGGGTTTCTAACTCATTAAGGGGCTGGTGATATCTGACGGTTCTTAAAGACATCAGCAGAGGAACAGAAGAAGAAAAAATACAGAAGTAAATACATTTAAGCTTGTACAATCATACTAGGAGCATCAACTACTCCAAATGGTCAAGACCAATTCACAGCTTCAATTTCAAAAGGTACACTGCGACGGTAACTCCTTGATATGATCATCTGGAGTAGACAATGCAGAAGGAAGCCAATTATATCACCCAAACTCAAGAATGCTACCCTAAAATGTGCTCGAAAATCCTCACGAAATTGATAGTAGATAACTGGAAACGGGTCATCTGGTTTGATGACTCCAAATTCTGCCTCGATTATTGACACCAAACATAGAGCATTCAACGGAAACTGTGTACTAAACGAGTCGACACTGAGTGTGGGCTCCCGACAGACAGGTGCTACATATTGTGTAACGACTCACCTATAAGCCAATTTTTTACTCATTCATCTTCAGGACGATAAACTCTCAATTACGTAGTGGAAAACATGTATCTGGCTGATTCGACGAATATACACAAGATCTCTCACATCTCCTATAGATGAAAAATCTCACAGATTTGTATTTAAGTGAAAGTTTGTGGAAACATTGAGAACAATGGGTTAAGAACCTCACCCAACTTTGAGAACCGATTAAGACTCAATAAAAAGAAAAAGAAAATGGGTTCCTCCCTCTTCTTTTAAACATGCATGGATGTAAAAAGCGAAACTATCTTCCCAGATTAATTTGCTTTACTATTTGGTTAATTTTAAATTGATGTTAACTGGATTCATACATTTGTAAAGTGTATGTTACTTCAATAACAAAGAATAATAATATCTTAATTTTTGTGATCAACAGATTAAAACAATTCTTCCTGTCACTATACACCAAACCAATACTGGTTGAAAAGATTGATGTATTTCCTGGCCGACAATCCTGGAATGTTTTACTTTATTTAGCTCAATTTCATAAGGGTAATGTCGGGATTGTACCCTAAACAAGGCAGTGGCAGACGCTTTACATATATTATGCCCTATCTTGGTCTGAGCCAAAGATGCCAGAAGGCAATAGGTAAATTCCAAAAAATTCTAGATTGATACCATTTCTCATGGACCGATCCATTTGTATTACATCTTGGTAATGATAAATCAATATTTTTCTTCTATGAAACAACAACGTAGTTTGTCATAGTTAGTACATAATTTGGGTGCGTGATTCTCATCAAAATATATGTTTCCCAAAATTGATTTCGTGTTACAATAGAACTATACATAAGTTCTTCGAATGGGATATTAAAATGTAGATATAAATGTGGTATCAAGTGATCATATATGCTCATTATCTATGCACTATTACATCACTTGCCACATCGTGTATCTCATTTAATAAGGGTTTATTATACATCTTTAAAAGGTGTCCACCAAATAACATATCACATGTAATAAAAAGTTGATAGCAATCTCTAATAATTAAGTTAGAAAACGAGGTGTATTACTAGTTTTACAAGATAAAGTGAGTTACTGTCCTCAGAGACTCATAATGCGACGAAATAGAAGACAAGAATGATAGCGCAGCATATAACAACCCGCTTCTGCCTGTCTCACTAATGATGTCTAAGCCGGCCTCCAACTCGTTTGAGTATACAAAAGGCAGTTACTGCGAACATACTTTCTGAAGGGTTTCTGTAATTTGTTTGTAATTTGTCATTTACGGGGTATGCCTTCAATAACTTCCAAAAGTGTGCAGGAGACTGGACCTTATAGCGACAAATAGCTGGAATTAATGACTATTTTAAAAGAAGAAAGTCTAAAGGTAAGATTTTGTAGAGTACCTTGTTTTCTCCTCAGTGGGAATTGAACATTTGTCACTTTTCCATCCTTCTTAGAAATAATCTGGAATCTTACATAGTTCAAAACTATTGTAACTGTTTTTTAAATTGTTTATATATTATCTTTCGTAAACAAAGGAATAGATGGAAACAGCTGTACACTACTCACACTCTATAAGAAGACATATCAGTATTTTTTTTTTAAAAAAGCTTCTTTGATTAATTTTTATGCATCTTAAATGTTACTTTTTACAATTTATTATCTTTGTTTCTATTTGTAAATTTTACGTGGGAAAAGAAGAATCTAATTTCATTAGAAAATGAATATTTTCAAGTACTTAAAGAGCAGTCTATATTTTATACGTTTTCTATACAAGTAAAGGAAGTAAAGCATAGCGAAGATCACGGACTGTACGACTCACCTGATGTTGTAAGAATAACGAAATCACGATGACTAAGATAGGTAGGCCATGTAGCTCGGATGGGAGAAAAACGAAGATTATATTCCATCTCAGTTGGAAAAACGGATGGAAAGAGACCATTGGGAAGACCGAGACGACGTTGGGTGGAAAATATTAGAAGGGATCTTCGAGAAGTAGGTGTTTGTGAGGAAAACTGGCTTGATCTTACCCAGGATAGATCCCGATGGCGAGCGTTTGTTATTACAGCGATGAACTTGCGAGTTCTCTAAGCCATAGAGTAAGTAAGCATATAAATAAAGAACTTTTTTCGTTACCAGCTTTCATTCTAAAAAAAAACCTGTCATTGCACATTATGTTAGATCGAAAAAAAGAATGAAATATTTATTTTCGAGTAATAGCGCAGAAATGTGGTCATTGGCATTGATAAGAAAGATAAAAATGATTTTCAAAGAATGGGATAGTACCTTCTGATTGCGCATAGTCTTAATATTCCGAAAAATGTTGGATTTGAGTTTTTTCGAAATTTGAGAAACAAATTATCATTTTAGATGTGTTTTAACACTAATATTTTAGATGTGTTTAGTGCGGAAAAGTTGGAATAGGTACTGACAAAAAAGGAATACAAAATTAGTTAAAATGAAATAACGTATTTCGATTGGGAACATGCCTTAAAATTCACAAAAAAATATTTTCTTTTTTTTTTTCACTATTTTTGCAAATTTTGAAAGTAATAGTCTTTTTGATATTTGAAGTCTTATGACTTTCCATTTAAAATAACACATACCTTGATGTCATTGTTTCTATAGGAACTCTTACGATAATTTAGTATTCATTGTTTATTTCATTGTAATGTGAGACCCGGAGCCCGATTCTTCCTGTTCATGCCAGCCTGCTGGATTCTCTCTTTCTTCTTATATGTAATAAAGGAGTTCTCCCCTGTTATTTGTAGTGATATGTGTGTACCATCTTTTCATGATTCGGGTTTTGCTCTTGCAGTTTGCTGGTATTCCCGGTTAAATTAGCTATTTTGCCTTGTGAAGATTTTTGTGGTCCTATGTTTCGCCACGGACCTATTTGTGTGTATGAACTCTTCTCAGAGTCTGAGGTTTTTATTTTTCATTAGGCAATGTTCTCTTTATCAAGGTATTCCAGTTTCTGTGAATCGCGGTTCTAACCACCTGGTGATAGTGATTGTGGTTATTATTTTAGTATTCTAAGTTTGTCTTCATGGGGTGACACTTTGTCTCAGTGGTCACCCAGCCTAGTTCTGACCGTGCTCTTATTACATATACAATGGAAGATAGAATCGAGCAGGCTGGTGTGAACAGAAAGAGCTGGGCTCCGGGTTTTACAATAAAATTAGCAATAAATATCTAGATAGATATTAAATTATCGGAAGAGTTTCTATTGATAAAATGGCATCAACACATTTATTACACCTGGTAAACCATAAGACTTCAAATATTAAATGGCTATTATTTTTAAAATTTAGGAAAAATAGTAAAGAAAAAGTATTCTTTGGTGAATTTTAAAACATGTGCGCGATCGGAAGATGTTTTCTGATTTCAACTAATTTTTGTTCCTTTCTTGTCCGTAACAATTGCAACTTTTCCGCACTATAGCACATTTAAAATATTACAGGTGTTATTATTTAATTTCACAAATAAAACTCAAATTTAATTATTATACGGAATATTAAGATGCTATGCGCGATCGGAAGATATTATCCGATTTTAAAAAATCAGTTTTTTATCTTTCTTATGAATGTAAATGGCAAGTTTTCCGCTCTGCAGCGACTCGAAAATAAATATTTGATTTTCTTTTGAACCACCCTATTTGAATATCGTCTTCCCTTTTAGGCACCAATTAAAGCAGTATTATAGAAAGAGAGAAGTTGCTGAGTTATACATGGATTTTAAGAGTAGTGCTATCGAAACCAGTCATATGATATTCTATCACTAATACATACATTAGAGTGGCAAAAGGTAAACAAATAACCGATAGCACCTTCTTTCCTCTTCAAACCCCACTTTCCTCCATCATCACCAACCGTGACTACCCTTTGCCCTGTGAAGTGGTTATCAGTCACTACGCAATCAACATTGTGTTATTAAAAGTAAAGAACAAAAACATGTGCTTTTCCCTCTGCTTTTAAACATGCAGCGATTTAAATAAAAGAAACTCCTTTCCCAGATTAATTTGCTTGTGAGAAATAAAGCATGTATTTTAGAAAAAATAAAGGACGATAAAAATGTTCCTTTGGACAGGGAAACAATAAAAATCGAATACACAATTATCTCTGTAAAGTATATTTTTCGAGTTTCCGATACATTGAATAACCTTGGCTTTATTTATGCATTTTTTCGTTCTCGGCTCTGCCCGGGATGAGGTAGGCAGAGGATGGGGCAGGTATTGTCTAGGACCTTTCATTATTTATCAACTTGGCATCGCAGTTTCTGATGCATCATAATAATGAATTCAAGTTAATTTATGGTCTTTAGGCATCTACAGCTCAGAGCGGGGTAAGGGGCGGGGAAAGGATTCGGGAAGGTGTCGGCCAGAACCTATGTTGAAAGTCCCATGACAGAAAATTTCTTGAGAAAACCTCAGTTAGAATATTTGGCCACTGAGATCGAACCCACTACCTCCCGAAAGCTACGAGAATGCTCTGCCACTGAGCTACGACGGCTGGGTATCATGATATCAAAGTTCGCATAGTGTGACTTTGAACCTGCGACCGAAATCGCACTAATCCATTGAATCGGATATCCGAAACCCGAAGATCCGGACTTCGGATCATCGGATCCGGGTTTAAGGTATTTGAATCCGAGTTTTGGATAACCAGATCCAGACCCGAGCTTTGGATATCCGTACCTGAGTTTCTGATATCCGGATCCTTTGAGATCCGTATATTCTGATCCTACTGGATCCGGATCTGGCAATCCCTAATAGAAGTTACGTCTCTTGTAATATCGAAACGACTGTAAACATAAAAAAATGCATAAAAGCTTCATTGATGATTTTCAGTTTCCGACGTCACATCTTCACCTTCGTAGATCTAAAAAAGTGACTGCGGTGGTTCACTTGGTAGAACGCTGACTTCTGGTGCTAGGGGTCGTCGGATTGATCCCGGCTCATGCCATATGAGCTTCGTGGTGAACACACACCGTGTGCGTGGGTTTTCTCATGGTGCTCCCATTTTCTCACACTTTCTTCATTCCATCATCATCCATACGGACTGAGCCATAGTGACCTAAAGGTCTTAAACAAATTGAATTCAATTCGTAGATCTAATTGTGGGGAGAAATTGTGCGTTGCGTGAGAGATGAGAAAAATATTTGAGTCACGTTCATCGGGTGTCTTGTCGAGTGTGATAAATATCACTTTTGATGAAGTGACTAGAAACAAGAATATACTGAAAAAATTGCACGGTCTATTATCTTGAAATTTGTTTATTAAACAGACCCTGAATAATATCAATGATAATAATAAAACAAGCAAGAACTACAGCACGGAAGAAATAAAAAGTCTATTATTATCGGGCAACTCAAATTTCTACTCAGCTTAGAAACTGCTAACCTCGCGATTAATATCGAGAAAGTTGAACTTTCTAATATACATAACTGTTCTCCGTCTATTGTACTCGATGGTTGGTAAAGTTGGAGTGCGACCATGGCAAAAGAACATAGATATATTACATGTGTTTGAAAATAAATAAAGCTGTGAGAAAAATATACGGGTCTAAATCGGGACTACGATATGACCAGAGAATGTAGGAGCCTGCATAATGAAGAATTCCATACACTGTATAATTTACTCGATATCATAAGAATAGAATCATTACTCCTAAGATTGGCTGGTCATGTAGCTCGGATGATCATATTCTATCGTGATTGATAATCCTGAGGGGAGGAGGTCGTTGGGAAGACTGATAAATCATGGGGGATAATATTAGAGGGGATCTTCGAGAGGTAGATGTTCATGAATAATCTTGGCCTGATCTTGTCCAGGATAGAATCCAATGAAGAACATTTTTTATTATGGCGATATGCTTTCGAGTTCTGTGAACCATAGAGGTAGTTACTTAATAATGGGAGTGACAGGATCTTTAAAAGTTGTATAAACAAATGCAAACCTTCGCTTATGTAAAATCGTAGAAAACTACTTGTTAATATAAACAGAACAGCGTTACTGACATTAACAGGTTCAAATAATTATTAGAACACGAATCAAAAGGGACCTCACGGTGGCAGAGAAGTTTAGCACTCGCTTTCTGTGTGCATGATAACGGGTTAAACTTCCACTGGGTCCATTGAACCGAGTGATCCACGGTCCACTTTAGCAACCATAGGAGCGCACCGGCTCCTTTCGAACAGTAATAGCAATTCACCCACTCAAAATGAAAAGAGATTTTATAGACATTGTTCCATGCACGTTAATTTTACAAACCACCAGACAAATAGACTGTAATTCATTCATGTTTTAAGTTTAACGTAGTCCTATTCGACAAACAGAAGTTATTAATATTATTTAGTTTTTTAAATGCTCGGACGAGCAGAATTGTGAATTGAATTTATATATATATATATATATATATATATATATATGAGCTCCTGCGTAGCCCAGTCGGTAGCGCGCTCGACTTCAGTGCGAGCGGTCCCGGGTTCGATTCCCGGGGGGGGGAGCTGAAAAAAATCGATGTTGATCCAGCATGATGAGAACAATTGGGGAGCAGCTGTGAATAAAAGACAGTGGCGATCACAGTGAGAGCTTCGGCTCTCCTCTCCCAACCCGTCTGGTCAGCCTGGAAGCAGTTGACCAACTCCTCTCTTCGGAGAGAGGCCTCATCCACTAATGGATTGAATATGACTGTGATTTATTATATATATGTATATATAGGCAGCGCCCTAGCCGAGCTGGTCTACCTATTCCCGTAAAATCATCGAAGTCAAGCAGCTCTGGGTCTGGTCAGTGCTTGTACTGGTGACCGTTGCAGTACTCCAGATCATGTTGCCTGTGCGGCGTCCACCCAGCGTCGTGAGGCCAATTGGGGAGCTGAATAAAGAGGTAGTGATCACAGTTGAGAGCTTCGGCTCTCCTCTCCCAACACGTCTGGTCAGCGAGGAAGCAATAGACCACCTCCTCCCTCCGGGAAAGGCCTCATCCAGTAGTGGATTGAATTTGGCTGTTGGCTTTATTATTACTATAAGAAACCTTTATGAATTAATTAGTAAGTTAAACTCAATAATAGAAATAAAATCACCTAAAAATTGTAGGATCCTATTATTTTTACAAATACTGTAGTTCTATCAGCAAAGAGACGATGGAAGAAAATGAATATTCCGACACGATAATACAGGCACCCATGCCCGTGGCAGTAACATAGTAGATAGTTTTGAATTAGTTTATCGTTTCAGATCTGTTTGGCAGCGCCTAAAATGAATGGCGTAGAGCAGTCTGCATTTAATTGGTTTTCATTCGCAATAACTTTGGTAAACTTTATTTTGTATATGACGTTTTAGTTACTTTTGATATTGGCCCGTAAAGATTACACGAGTGGAATACTTGTTAAAATACACAAACATACTGTATGTCTCAGGTGGGATTTGAATCCATCACCTAGGAGACACTGACCTTACACCACAGAACTACCTAGGCATCCTCTTATCCTTAGTGTCCTTAGGATGATTTGAACCTGTTAATATGAACAACGTGGTTCTATATAAGCAGTCTCTGGGGAGAAGAAAACGCGTTGCTATCGGGTTTATAATAACCAACAGTTTTTTATGCGATTTACCATCAGCAAAATGTTATCCTTGTTGATACCACTTTCATAGATTTACTTTCATTATTTTTTTGTTATCCTAGCAGCGATCTCTTAATGATTGTATTCTTTCGCAGTGATTCCGCGAGACTCCTCTTCTAGGGGGATTTCACCCCCAAATCCTTGAGAACATCACAACGTTAAACATGTTAATGTCGAAATTCGAAAGAAACCGTGAAAAACTCCACTTATATGCTTCCAATTTTCACTTTACACCTCTACAATGAAAAATCATGGTGTATTCCCTATTCCATGAGCAGGGATCGAACCGACGACAGAACTGAGGTACCATTGAGCCAATGCACGCACACTATATCGTCTCAGATCTCATGTTTATACTGATAGAATTATGAATTTATTTACGGCCTTTAAGAAATTTCATCATGACTAAAATGTTGGCGGGTCGCTCTCTGCTGTTCAAAGAAGTTACACTAATGCCGCATAACGTATTTGTTGTTAATTCTTTGTTCTTCTGTTTTTCTTTTAACGTTGGTTTTCCTTTTTCCTCAGAAGCTAAGAATATGTTACTATCATTTGAGCAAAAACTGTTTGACAGAAATCCGAGAACTGTATTTCGAACAGAACCTAACGTTCTATTAAGCAGCCGCTATAAGCGTCTTTCATAATGCACCGTTACATACGTGAGGGCGACGTGACCTGATCTGCAAATTATTTATTTGCAACGGTAAGACTGAATTTTGTGTATGGTATGATTTGATCTTAAGTCTATAAATCGTAAGGTAGTATGCATATACAGTATGTATATAAGCTTATGCATACACAGTATGTATATATTTAGTTATATGTTCTAGCTCCTGACATTGCACAATATTGCAGCTTCTAAAGTTAAATGATTAAACAATTAAACGCGTGACGGCGATTTCATTTCTGTTTATTATCCAATTCCTACTTCTATATTACATTTATTATTATAATCGCTATTATACTATTTACTGTTTAATTAATTCTCAGTTACTTATTCTGGTTTTTACTAATTTATTTACTTGATTCTGCGTGAATGCAGACCGTAAACGGTGACTTAACAAACTAAGAACCAGGCTTTGCAACGAAATTAAAAACAGGTTAAGTTTTCTTCTTCTTATATAAAACGCGTCCTTGCTTATCACAAACTAATATCAGACATCGCGTTCGCGAATCTCATTATTTGAACAAAATATATTAACAATTCAACTTAAACTTGCTATTGCATTATAAATAATTATTTTTAAGTCCTTATGATTGATATTACATTAAATATTTCTTGTAACTTTCTTTCTCTCTCACACACATATACTCACAGAGAGAGAGAAACCTCGTTCGAGTTTCGAATAACATGATTCTTAGAATAGTGTCATGAAAAGTGCCTCTTCTACCCCTTCTCTTCACTTGCGTGGCTCGTAGTGGAGATCGTGAACTTGTTGTTTCGAACCATGATCCGACTTTGGATATCTTTTTCGCCGTACATTTATACCTGCACTATCTTTTTTCTGAAACTGTACAGGAATACAGTTTCCAGTTCCTAGACATAAGTACGCAGATATATCTACGAACTAAGCACTATCAAATGAAAAAAATCAATGAACTAATAGCTGTAGAAGTGTTGTGTAAGACCTCATAACAATGTCTCCAAGGCTCTAGGTTTAAATCCCGACAGGAGCATGGATGTCGGTGCTATTTAGAAACTTAACAGCAAGTAAAATCTACACTTGCCAAAGTCATTAGTTACTAAAATGGCTTAAAAGCAAAGTTTACAAGGAAAGTAACGATGTATGGTTAGTACAAGTCTTCTGTATAGAAACTGATATTCATCTTACAAGGATGATACATGAAATCGGAACATTGACTTTAAATATGATATTAATTTAACTTTTAACTGGTGTTGTGTGAGTCATAATGCCAATATGGTAAGACTTTTTTCCCTTTCTTTTCATTTCTTACCTAGTAACTGTCTAGATCAGAATGCTTACTGGAAACCAGTACTGGCCTGATAACTATGTTAAACTATTTTTTTAAGGTAAGTGTGCGTTTCTATAGAAGCGGTGAAACTGGTAACGATTTCCGTAGTCAGCTGTTCAATTTATAGATGTTTTCTTTCAATCCTCACTTAGCTTATTCTTTGCGTTTTTTTACATATCGTCATAAAATGATTATAAATAAATAAAATTGAGATACATATAGTACCGACACTCGATATTTAACTCAACCTGATAAAGACATAGTTTTTGAGAGGATCGATTTAACCAGCAACACAAAACGTACGTGACAATAATTCACTAAACCCTAAATCACTCGCGCCTTTCTTCTTTTCACGAATGTACAGGCGTGGTGATTTTCATCCCAAATATTATTTTAGTAATCATTTGGATTTTTTAATAATTTACGCTTTCTGTACTTTATTATTAGTTGTTCAGGAGTCATTATATACCACAATTAACATTAGATTCGATCAGAAACAATATATTAGCGACAACTGTCGCTATAATGCTACAAAGGGATAACGTCACCAACACGAAGGTGTTTTGAACACAAATTTATTTCTGTTCCTATTAAATCATCTGATAATTAAAATTGTTAATTTAGTTCCTTGTCAATTGTATAGTTTAATACGTATTTGCTTATAATTTGTGGCACAATAAGTAACTTTGAGCATCACCAATCCATTAAGTGATCACACAAATAGATACCAGGTGAAAAATATAATTTACAACGGCAGTGCAAGTCTTACCAGTACGCAGAGAATTATAGATCGTAGAGAACTCAGATCTAAACAAATATAATTTAGAAGAAACACCATTATATGAAATCTTTTAATCCTAATATACAATGCTTGATTTCAAATATTTCGGTATATGTGAAAGTAAATTAATATTAAAGTATTATATTGTAATTAAAATACACAAGTTGGAACTAACAATCCATGTCGGTTGTCTCTGTGCCTAGCATATTCCAATTCGATGAGGAAATTCAACTCTATCACACAGATGAACTAATAAAGTATCATATATTATACACAAAATAATTTCATATTTATAAAGATATCAAACTTTTTCCTGCCCAATATTAACGCACTTATGTGTGTAAACAGGTCTTCAATAAAGTATTGACGAAAGATCGAATATTTCTTACCAAAATATGATACTTAATGATTAGGGCATATTCTCAGAACCACTTGTGACTGATTCCAACTATATTATCTCCTTGTGCCACAAGTGCATATACACATAAAACAGTCATTTCGCTAATGCCACTACTGAACCAAGTTGGTACATAGAGAAGTTAGAACTATTTGAAAATTCCATTTGAATAATATGAATAATCAAGCAATGTTTTTAAAAAAGTATATATTAACATAATATTAAGTTATTTTAAGAACTGAAAGCTCTTTTGATAGAATAAATTTGAATAGGAATTAATACTTCTAGTTTCTAGGATATCATAAGAAAGAATTTCCCCTTTGTACTTCTCAAAACTAAGGATACATAGTTGATACAATGCCATGCTAGAAACACGTTCTACCTTAACTGCTACAAAACATATCTAAACTTCTAATTTTAAATGTATTTAGCTATAAATGAAATTAACAAATGTAAATTACCAAAACATACAAGTAGAACAATGTTAGTTTATCCCTGAGAAAACAGATTCTTGCATGCCTTTTTTCTCTTTAATTCAAACAAATAGTGACTATACGTCGACAATATGTACTGTCTTTTCGAATGTTTAATCAGACTAAATACTTTTGGGGCAAAGAAATTTCAACAAGAAACAGAATTACAGAGAAAGCCAAACCAATCACCAAAACTGTAAATGAACCACTCACATGCTTTATAGATATTGGTTCTAATTTATCTTCATTACTCTGGTAACTAAAAGGTACTTTATAGTACTTAGATCTGTACTTGTCAACAATGGATCTTTGCCAATACACTATAATTCCAGAGTCGGAGAGTTTGTTAAGAAAAAGATTGAACCTGTTTACGAGCGGTGATCCTCTTTGCAAAGGAATTCCAATGTAGAATGTAAGAGGAGTGTCTCTCATTAAATAGAGATTTTGGAGGGCTTCATTAGAAAGATAATCAACACCACATATATCACCCGATAAGAGCTTCTCAGTGACTACAGCGATTTTACTATCTACAATTAATGTATTCAGCTCCTTGGTATCTTCAAAGTACTTATGCATTTTACTTACCTTCAGTAAAACAGGGTCAGCAGTCTCATGGATAATTTCTACAAAAGCTAAATCAATGCATGCCCAGTGTAATCCGGAATCCAGAAACTGCTGTAGCGTGTTGATTGGAGTTTCATACTCGGGAGATAATAAGAATGACACAAGGTTACAATTATAAGCTGTTATCAATAGATAAGTGGTGAAAGAGTACCACAACAAAATATGCCTCAAGGCTATGTCTCCTTTGTCTGGAGAACCATTCCCGAACAGAATCCTGATAGATTGCAACAACGAATAACAATAAAATCTATACTGAACGGGGTGGTTAAGAAATCTCGAATTGAAAATATTTGAAACCATGTATAAGGAGAATGAGCTCATCAAAACAAGTCCAACTACAGCAATCCACAATGTCTGTTTGAATGGCGTAAATACTTGCCATAATAAATTTACTACTTTAGGTCTTGGAGTTAATAGAGTAATACCAAATTGCATGTGAGGTGTGCTTAAATCGAAGTATAAAGTTGTATACTGTGCAATCAATAACCCAGGTAGACCAGTGTCATATTTTGAATTCTTCATAGCTCCCATGAACGAATAAGAAGTATCGTTATCATCACTATCACCGAAAGGTAAGTCACTGAAATATTCGACGTTCAAGGTAAAATTTTCATGCAGTGAAAATTCTTGTAGAACCTGGTAGTCACTTCCTAAATATAATCCATTATCGAGAAAGGTATATGGACTATACTCCTTCATTATCAGGGTTAACATTTTACCATTCAATTGCAATAATTCTTCAGTATTCTTCCAGTTGTTAAGAATTAACTCATTATCTTTCCATGTGGCCAGTAGTTGCATCCCTTGATGTTGATTATTATAGCTTGTATCAGGCGTTACTACATTGTACTCACTTTTCCTTCTAGAAGTGGTAATAATGTACAAGTAGGGAAAGAATTTTAACCAATTATAATTCTCAAAGTTCAATAACTCATTCTTGTTTCCATCGTATACCACAATGTACATTCGATCCCTCCTTTGAATACTAAGTTTTGTTGCTTTCAAAATTCCTGAAAACGTTCCTGACAAATATTTAGTGACAACAACCGATGTACTACAACCTTGGTTTAATCCACCCAGAAAAACGTCAAACCCTCCTGTGGATTCATTTATATGGTTCATGTTAGCACGAATGATTGGGACATAATTTTCTTTACCAGTCTCGTTAATGAAGTCTGAAAGAAGTGGTTGTTCCTCTTCTGACATCACAATTGTGCACGACAGGTCATAGAAATATTTCTCAAATAGTTCCCGTAATATGTTATTTACATTCTTCATTTGACTGTCTGGAGCTTTGAGCATAATTTTCCCCATGCTTATGCGAAATGACGCAATATAAATCCAAATAATGATTTGTAATGCAGACATCCTGAAATTGATTAACATTATCAATTAGAAAATTAAATTTAACATTGCAAATATTCATAAATAATGTATCACCCTTGCACCTCGAAATATACCTAGGATAACCATAATTTGCCCACAAGAAAGGAAAAATATAATCAATGATCACCATACATATGCATGCCCATGGGTGCGGAAACGGTATAAATTGTGAAAGCATTATGTACTGCAGATTGTACATAGAAGTTGTCTTGCAATGTTTATGGAAAAGCTATATGCGTTGATTTTTAATCCAATAAATATAGAAGTAAGTTCTGACGTTGCTGTATACGTCATGTGTTTCCTATATCAACAGCACAACTACTAGATGCTGATATACAATTTTGAGGAACGGTTCCTGATGACATTCTGGCCCATTTACACTCTGTCCCAATTTAAACCAAAATTTTACATAGCAATTTTTCGAGGCGCAGTGATGAAGAATCTACGCCAGTAATGAACGTTATGCTAAATTTAAATATTTCCATTATTTTTTCCTGGTGAGTTCTAAATTAACTTTTGTAGTGAAAAGTTAGTAAAATCTCAAAATATTTAAGTTAAAATGATAATGCTCTTATTTAAAACTAACGTAACATATTTTGTGATACTATACAAGTAGACGAATTTAATTTAAATTCTATTATAAGACATTGTAGACTGGATATAGAAAACCATGGAAGAGTCAGAATAAGATAATAGCATTTTCTATGTTAAACTGTTCGAAGAGCCAAACCTAATAACCTAAAGGAGGTCATAGTTATAGGCGTTCAGGTCGCGCGAAGAAACCTTCGGTTTCTCGTCTCTCTTGAAAAATTTCCGTTTGACACTTACATGGATTTACATTTCCAGTCTTCAACTCTACATATGATTATTTTTATATTCGTTTCACCACTATCCAAAATTTAAAAGTTAAAGTTAAAAAAAAAACTTATGTCTCCTCTGTCAGTTTCAATATTTTATCACCAATGAATTGTTCTGGACTGAAACACACAGTTTATATATGAATGTTTGACGCGCCTCTTAATGAATGTACGTATTAAATAAGTCATTGACCTGTATTTCTACCTCCCATCTGTAAACGTCTCTCCTTATCTTAATTAACAATACATTGTTTATGAAATTCAATTCTAAATCTGCACAGAACAGAAACGTAAATGAGTAAGAATTATTGAAAACAAGCTGAAACATTCTCCCTAGGTGGTTCATTGGACTAAGTATACAAAAAGGAGCTAAATAAATTGTTCAGAACCCGGAAAGAAATCCGAATTAAATTAGTATATTAGGAAAATAGCCACCACGATATTTCTTTCGGTTCCCACTCCGGAAGTATAGGCTAGCATGATGTAAATTGTTACTATCCTTGTGCATTGACTAGTTACAAAGAAAAGGTGTGTTGATCTCGTAAGAATATTTCTCGCACAGTTCATTAAAAATAAAATTTCTTAGAGGATTTCCAAAATAATGGTCAAAGTTTCAATGTACTTGTTCTGCCATTAGCTCCCAACCTGAGTTGAATATATATCTCTTTCTCATTTTATTTTTATGATTATAGACCTACACATAATGATATTTTAATAAATGTTGTTCCAGATATGATGCGCTCAAAGATAATTCAATTTTCTATACATGTGACAGTTTTTGGTCCTCGCCCTCAAACTTCCATATTGATGATGTTAAAGAAAGCGCCAGGATTGTTGTGAAAGGGAAGCGATACTCTTCGAATACGTAGCAATGAAGCATGTTGTGCATTACCCAATATGTTTACCGTTCAAATTCATAAATACCACACAAACGTGCCACCTGCCTTGATTTAAAATTTACTCTTTTCTTTCCATCTTAATATTGTGAATAGAGAAAAGGCTTGGCATGATTACGTCAGAAGTTACATTGCGGTATCACAATGCGTCCTTAAATTTAATGGATGCAAAGATTGCCTTTGCAAAATCTAATCGACATGCAATAAAGTTATTACCTTTATCTGCATGCATAGTTTATTGCTGCGTTAAAGGAATTTTGTTTCGAATATTTAAATATAGAAGAAATCGAACCTAAAGTTCATTTCATGCACAACCAATACCATATTCCAGGGTATTATGTCAACGCTAGGAGTTTAAAATCTTTCACAAATTTGTTTTAGAACCATACTGTTGAAGGTGTATGTAATAATTATCTCCTGTACGACCACAAAGATCAAATTATGTTCATCTTATTTCTTATATGGTTAAAAAATTAGCCTTTTCTGTTTTGAAATGAAAATGACTAGATTTTGCTGCACAATGCAATGAAAACTAATAAGAATATAAACCCAAAGATGTCAATGGAACGGGTCAAATAACATGTTAGCCTGTTAAGATGTATAAACTTTACTTAACTTTTCTTTGGGAATTGCATCACGATAAGAAAGCGGAGTATTACTTTAAAGTTATGATATAGTTATTCTGGTTCATAAGATGAAGTTCTAAAAAGTGTTAAATCAACATATTAAAAACCAGCTCATAAGGGAAAAAAATGAAGTGATTTCACCTCATAAAAAGCAAATAATGGAAATTCCTATTTACATATATCAATTCTTCACACCCAAACTCTCTTGTTATTTACATTTATTTGCTCTTAACCATTAAAATTTGTTTACTTTATGTGTTCCCTCATTCTTAACTGTTATGTAACCATTTCCTTTATTCTCTGTGTTTCGACTTGTTATCATATATTTTGTTTTCTCTACGTTTACCTGTAGTAAACCTATCTCATGGCAACTATTTTAGTCAAATATGGCACCATGATAACAGCATGTTAGCTATCGCCCTGTGGTAACAAGACAGTTTCTTTAAAGTTATGATTTGGATTTTGTGATCACAGCTAATAATTCACTTCAAACTTGGGATTTATGCTTGATTATGTAAGGCTGTATCCACAGGAGTTCAACTATATTAAAATGTCAAAAAAATAATTGTTATTTTCAAACCGTAAAGGTACTTCTTTATTGAAAACTCATAAACATCATTAGAAAAGTTGCAAGCTAACCTTATCGATATCTATTCGCCGAAGGGCGTTTCTCATTTTGCACTATAAATTTTACTGATTAGTACTAAGGATCGGATTATATTATTTTAATAAATCCGAACATAATTTCTTTAAACAATTTGCAAAATAAATTTTGAATATTTTTATATCCGGTTTTAACTGCCGTAGAACTGCTAGACTTAAGGAATTACGTAGAAATAGAAGCAGTTGACTTGAAGTGCGTTTCTTGCCTTTGTTGTACCGAAATCAACGTATTTACCGCAACAATAAGTTCTCTAAAAGTCTTTATTTACCTGCTTTTGAAAAGCTTGACAGAAAATAATCTTGCCATCGCTTGTAAATATCGGATAGCTCTCATTCCACCACTCAATCAACGAAGGACTTGAGCTTTGAGAAATTCAGTTACATATTCTCTTCCCTAACAATTATTGCAATTTTGAATAAAAGTTAATAGTTAGTAGAAATTCCTTCGGTCATAGATTAGAACTATTGAGAGTACAAACAAGCAGACCAATACAAATAAGAATTACGTTATAACTGCTTCGGATTAAATTTATTTGAATTTTTGGCATTTTGGTCCACGTCGGGATGAGTTAGGTAGAAGATAAGTCAAGGATCAGCCAGATCCTTACTTACCGTAACATCAGGGTTCGATTTGTACAATTTCCAGAGACGAGGAAGAATTAGTGAGATATCGTGAAGAACGGTAGTTCTTCGAGCGACGCTCACAAACGAGTCTGTTAGCGGCACTCAAATATATACAGCTAGTTTCGGATATAGCGAACTTTAAGCCCGATTGAACTTGCATTTGAAAGCTCTTTGCCATTCTAAGACACACAAAAATGTTAGGTCAGTAGCAACTACACGGGACCCACTGGGCTTCGCGAAAAAAACAAAATTTCACATTGCTGATGATAGCACTGACCACAGACCATTTAGGCGTCCGAAAATTACAAGATTTTAATCTACGCTTCGATAACTTACAAATGATGTCACACGTCAAAATCGGTGAAGGAGTTAAAAAGTGTTGACTTTTTAGCCGAATCACAAAATTTTCACAAATGATCGAAAGCTTTGTCTGTCATTTTGTCTGACTTTTTGTTTTAGACCCAAACGGGTGGTATCAGGGGGTTGAAAGGGTCAATTGCAGGCTCAAACAATTCGGGGTAACAAAATGCTTATTTTTTATAGGAGTTACCGTTTTCGAGATACAGAGCCTACCATGGTCCAAAATCGATTTTTGGTGTGACGGGTATGCACTTTTTTTAAAAATAGGCAACCTTACAAAATAAGTGATATCAATATAACAACAATCCTTTCGGCGTAAAGAGAAGAGTGAGGCAAAATTCTACAAACAAAAGAACTGATATCCATTTTGTGAGTGGATTTTCTTTGTGTCCCTATGGCGGAAGGGACGATACTAAATCTCTTAATTTTATTACAAAGAAAACACTTCCGCGATAGTGACACAAAGAAAATCACTCGCAAAGTGGATATAGCTTCCTTTTTGTGTAGAATTCTTGCGTCACTGTTCCCTTTACACGGAAAGGGTTTTTATACTGATGTATTATAGGGTATTTTGTGATCGTCCACACCCCTGGGTAGAGGTATATATCTGTAAACAGAGCAAAGAAAGATTTTGGTGAGAGGGAGAAATCCCAACCTTCCTCTGCTACAAATCAAACACTGCGTAATATCGCGGCATACCCCTGGTGAATATGAGGTAGATAGACCCTGAGAAACTTCGGCCGCGGGCTTTGAATTCGAATATTTTATTGATGCTCTTTAAGCATCTAAAACTTGGGCTGGTATAGGGAAGCGGAAAGGATGAGGGAAGGTGTCAGCCAGAGCATAAGTTGAAAGTACCATCCGTCATTGTCCTTGTGTGACAGAAAACCCCCTGATAAAGTCAGGACGGTCGGTCGCTAGGAATAAACCTACGACCTCTCGCATTCTAAGCCAACGCTCTACCACTAAGCTGCGGGCTTCAAACCCGCGTACCTACCCATGACCGCCTGGACCACAAGGGCTAGGTAATAATTGCTTTGAGAAATCTACATCTATTTTTTGTTCCGTGAACACAGGCGCACAAAATATTATTATATGGTATGATGAAACGAAATTTTAGAAAAGTACTGTCCTGTTTGTTTCTGCTAATCATGGAAAGACAAAGAAAATGACGACGACTCGTTCGGGATAGAAAGTATCGTCTCAGAATTCGACGCCAGAACCAAATGTTACCGTTGCGTGAATTAGAGTGAATCGCATGATCAATAAAACAAACATCGAACCTGAATTATCCTAACCCAACTAATGGTTATTGAACTTTGTATAATTTGAAAATTGGTATATGAATAAAAAACGAAAAATATGTTTCTGAAAAACATAAAACATCACTCCACCGAGAACCAAGCCGGGTCACCGGATTAGCTGTCCGATGCGATAGCCACAGCAGGCACTCACTATGTGTCACTCCTACTATTTAAGCGTGCGCTTGCTCACGGGAAGAGCATGTAACAGATTTTTGCTCCACGGCCTTTGTAGTGAATTTTCCTTCAGAAATTTCTGAATACTGAAGTTATTTATTTGTTGCATTATGCGTAACTCAAGTGCTAATACATATCAAGACCCTTCGTTTCTTAAATAACCCCATTTACACTAAAATGTGACATAGACGTTTCCTCGCGCAAACGCCTCAATTATATATTAAAAATGTGAAGTTCGTTCCAAGTGAACCTCATTGGCTGAATTGCGTGTGATTCTCCTACGAAAATAAGTAATTTGAAACCCTTAGCACAAGCGCCATACTCGTTATGCTAGACGCTCTGTTCTCTCGTTACATATATTTTTTCCTAAAGATTCTAAATAATTAAATATTTGGTTTCTTTACCGCAAAATAATTGTTTATTTTCAAAAAAACTAAAAAATGTTTTTTAAAAGATTTTTACAGCCGAGGAAAATTAAATATTCTGGAAGGTGTTTATACAGAACTAGTACAGCAAAACAGTTCATATAAGCATATATGTTTTAAGACTTCATTTCAGAGATATACTTACATAAAGGTTTTGCAAGGGTGACAAGTGATATCGGTGACTGAAGCACTAGCACTAGAGAAAATCACAACAGAAGTGAAATAACATGTTACTCGACACTGTAAGTTACCATCGGTATGCACATGTGTCAGAGCAGGGGATCGAAAATATCTCAGTTATCCTCCATACATTTGCTGTCCGTCATTACTAACAACTGAGTATAATAACTAGGAACCTTGAGGACATTCCTCTTGCCACCTTCCAGTTTATGTAGTATCAGTTAACGGAGCACCATGCTATTTGACGCGCAATGAGACCCGCTTGCTGAACACAGAATACCCAGGCTGGTGGATAGGACGCTTTAGCCCTGTTCGATGGCCTCCTAGTTCTCAAGACTAGGACTATGACCTTTCTGGTTGGCTAAAAGAGAAGGTGTATGAACGTAAGTTGAACACACCATAACGGCTGCAGCAGACGAACTTCATCTCAAAAGGTAAGCACTCCTCCAATGTACCCAATCATTGCTAGTGAGGGCGCACAAATGCATGGAGACTAATGGAGATATTTTTGATCACCTGCTCTGACACATGTGCATAACGGCGGTGAGCTACAGTGTCCTGTAGCTACTGCTTCAGACACCGATATCACTTGCAAAACCTTTATGTAAGTATATATCTGAAATGAAGTCTAAAAACATATATGTTTATATGAACTTGTTGCTGTACTAGGCCTGTGCATTCACCTCCCAGAATATTTATCTTCCCTCCTGAAACATCCTATATATATTTAAGCGTACAGGAGAGAACGAGGAAGGCGCATAAAAGGTGATTTCTCGTAAAAGCATTTAAAGTCCAACTCTCCCGTTTACTCCTATGTATTTCATATTCTCAAAACAACTATAACTAACTATGTGATCTGTTGAGCATTTAGATTCAAACTTATCAAGCGGTTAAATGTCATTGTGTAGTACTTGTTACGAATTCAAACGCAGCTTTTTTAAAATGAGGCTACTTCCCGAATCCTTTTCCTTCCCCTATACCGACCTGAGCCGTACATGGCTAAAAGCCATAGATAAAATTCAATTACCTCCATTTTCCTTCAAATATAAAACAATCAATCAATGTACATACTTTATCGTATTTGTAGACCAACCCTTAGTTAGGTCTCCTTTTCTACCAGGGTTTAGAGTCCAGCTAAGTGTTACATTTACCAATCTCTATGGAGTCACCTTTTAAGTACAGTCACATAATAAACTGCATCCTTTTTCCTTATCTCGGTCGTTCTTTTCTATTTCAAATCATCTTCATCTTTATGTTATTCGTCGTCCGTCTCTTAAGCAAGACCAAACGCTTTTATTCTCCATATATTCAGTTCCGACTACGGAAAACATTAAGAAATATGGGTTAAACATTTCAATAACCTTGAAACACCCTCCTCTGGGGTTTCATGATGTTGGGATGGATGTTGTTCCGTAATCCCTCCTATTCAATATGCACCTGTCAAACCATTTTCTTTTTCTGTTCTTCTAGTATCCTTATCTCGCTGGTCCGGAATAGGATGAGGTGCGTTTGGTCGTTTCATTCATTCATTCACATTTAAATTCATTGATAAGATTACCTGTTTATTAATTCATAGTTTTGATATAGAATCACGATCTCTTTTAATAAAAGTCTACTTCTCCAGAAGTGATCACGTCTGTACATCCCGACCTTGCTTTTTATGTATATACTATTGTTAGTCTTCTTGAATGTAACACTGATTTACATAATCTTTTCTTCCATTCTTTAAATTTCATCCTTTCTCTGACCTATCCGAAATTTTACTCTGTATACGTTGAGGTTGTGTTGGCATAGGAAAGGAAGCAAACGCTGAACTAGACTCTTTAAGATTTAACTTCTTGTGATGGCATCACTGGGTGAGTATACTACAAGGACGAGTAATCCGAAACCATATATTTAGTTAACTCTTGAGGTTTAATATTAGATACAACAGGCTGGGAGGGCAAAGGAATGGATGATGTATTTGACTAATGTTGTGTAACAGTGGTTACGTCTTCAGTTTGTTTAGTCTGTCTGTCGAACAGACAGACTAACAGACATTTGACTCGAAAGACTCTGTAGTGGTTACTGAAGGCAGAAGTAGTCTTTTTTGTTCGATAAGAAAGACTAACGTTGCCATTTGAGTAACATCTCTTTGCCCTTTACTTTCGATCAAGGTTATAGCAAGCGGGGAAAGAGGGAGGGAAGGAAAGTGTTTGCATTAACCTCAGAATTGGCAACTACTGAATAAGGCTCAACACCAGTAGCGAGTGAAGAGCCTTGTCTTTTGGTCAGATATTTGTGGCTGCTGGTGGTTCATGTTAACGCGAAGTTTTGTTTGTGCTATGGTCGCATGCGATGACTCCACGTAGCGAACGCGTGCGACGGAAGCATTTAATGGGAAAGTTTTCTTTGTGTGTTTGGGGCGTGCAGTGGCAACTGCTGCAATGGATGAGATTCAGAAACAGATAAGCTTGTACCGTACGTTCTGAATCGTCAATAATTTAATGTTATGAAGTTGTTGGTAGAACCCAAAGCGAACGAGAACGCATGCAATGTATTAAAACAAACACAGCGAAGGATACTATTTAAATTTGATCACGAAATATCTTATCGATGATCAGGGCAAGTTTCATAACTACTTTGGTTAACAAGACCTGTCAGCTATTAAAGAAGATACAGAGAAAATTTTCTCGAGAACTGTGAGAAGAGTGATTAAACCGGAATAAAAACTTTGTGTCACATTGAACTAAGTATGGAACTAGAATAAAGGCTATGCTTTTTTAACTTATTTCAGTGGACTCGAAGGAAATATGCGTAATAATTGAATTTTAATTTATTTTATTGGTCTTCAGGCATCTATGGGTCAGCAATTAATTGCATTGGCGACAGTAGCTCAGTTGGTATAGAATTGGGTTTGTACTAAAAACTCACCCCCCGTGATCTAATGGCTAGCGTGCCGGACTTCGGATCGGAAATGGTGAGGTACGTGGGTTCAAACCCTACAGCCAATCATCTTGAATGAATGTTTCTAGAATTTTCCTGTTTCACTAGACGAATGACAAAATAACACCTAACAAAAGCCCTGGCCAAATCCTTCCATTTCCTAGCCCTTTCCCTACTAAGACCTGAGCCATAGATACCTAGAGCCCATAAAATAAATTATAAAAATTCGAAGTTCCTGGGTTCATTACCAGTCGTTGACTATTCTGACAGGTTTCTCAGGATTTTTGCTCTTTCACACCACGCAAATGAGGGAATAGTACTTTCAAATTAGTCCTGACCTGGTCCCCAAGGCTTATCCTGGCCTGACCCAATACAATGATTTAACATTAAAATTCGATTAGTTCACCTATTTCCTTCTAACCCACTAATGTTGAAATGAATAGCCTATTTCTAGTTCCACACTTATCTCAATGTGACACGAATGTTTTTTCGTTTTAATCACTCTTCTTACTGTTCTAGAGAGAAGTTTCTCTCTATCTTCTTTAATAGCTGACAGGACAAAATTAAACTGATGTCTTGTTAACCGAAGGAGTTATGAAGCTTGCCCTCATCATCGATATTTTATGATCAAGTTGGAATTGTATCCTTCGCAGTATCGTTTTAAATACGTTACATGCATTCTCTCTCTTTTGGGTTTTACCAACAATTTCATAATACTCTCGTTCAATTCTTGACGTTAGTATTTAATCCTTTTATCTCGTGAAGTACATTTTTGGCACAAAGTAGTTCCAAATTCAAATAAAACACAAATGTGAACTGCGAATAATACCGTGCAAAGCATGCAACGTCTGCAGTTTGGATGGTCTGAGCGTTGCCACACGCGAAAAGAAAATATCGAAAGGTTAGTGCCGGAAAAATCAGAAAAGAAAAGACAATCGTACGCGGAACTTCGCATGCCGGTACTTCCAGTTGCCAATTTGATGTATTCATAGCATGTCCGAAAACAAATGCAGAGAACCCTGAATCGAATCCTCGTGTGGTTTTGTTTATAATTTTTCTTTAAGGAAAATAATTTTTCTGTTTCTATGTATATAGGCTATACGCATTAGGAAATTTAATAAAATTAGTGACCAATGGCACGTAGAGGTTAGGTAACTCTGTCACGGATTTTTTTATTGCACATTCGATTAACTAGTGTTTTTTCAAGCTTTCGAAAATAGGAGTTTCTGTGTTTAGACGCTAGTGAAGTTCAGGATTTTGTAGTCACAGCCTATAATTTCACAGTACAAAATCTTGTTCGCTTACTAAATTTTATATATATATATATATATATATATATATAATAAATGAATCGCTGTGTGCAATGGTAAGTACGTAAATGGCAAGACATTTTTATAACAACTCACAATTTTATTTATTTTCCATAGTTTCGAAAAACGGAAGATATAGAGGAAAAAACGGATTTTCGGTGCACCTTGTAAAAACCGGAAGAACTTCCGATTTTTCGGTAGATCTGGCAACGTTGATTGGTCAACGAGCAGACGTTGCAACAGTTGCATTTGACACCATGCGTTCGACACACAAACCAAATTTGTCAATGCAGTGACCCGTGCAGTAGTTGCTTGCGATCATAGCATGCAACCATCGCACAAACGAAACTGCACCTTTACTGGGTATTCACTCAATTCCCGCCCAGGACCTATCTGTTTTAGAAAAATACTCTGCTAGACTGAAATAGGCTAAAGTCAGCTTAGATTAATTTCTCTCTATATGTGCAATGAAAATAATGTTCATAAAATTCAAGGACATGAGTTAAAAGTCTGGTTAATTGTTTTTTAACGTGTTGGAAACACAAAACATAATTTTCAAGACTGAAGAAAGCATTGTTCAGTCCATGTGCTCGCGTCGGGAATTTTACTGCGACGAGGAAGTCGTTTCGTAAGTATTCAAAATTTTCATTAATATACAATAATAATATTTTCTGTACACATCAAGCATCATTACAAAATGCTGTGAAGTTAGAAGAGACAGTATGAAGTCTTATTTTTACCAGTTTCCATACCATACCTACATGCGCGATGCTGTTCTTGTTGCCCACTCCTAAGCACGGCTCTAGTTTTAAATAATAATAATAATGATAAAGATAATAATAATTTTATACCTCCCACAATTTAAATAAATTAGCAAAATAATTCAGGAAAACGGAATCGAAACTGAAGTCAACGAAATCAGATGCCAGAAAATGAGACCAGCATATCGTTTCACCCAAAATGTTTACAATAAAAAGTGCATTTCCAAACACTCGAAACCAAGACATTACGTGATAATGCAGTCACTAAGCCAGGACGGGTTTATCGATTGGAAGAGGAAAGAAGACGTAGAAAATATTGGGAAAAAGGAACGGAAAAGCATAACAAACCTTCTGGCCCAATACTCATCGGGAAGATATACAGCATCAGAAACTACGAGGAAATCAAACAATACACAAATATCCACCGTGGCATTAAAAGAGGCAGACTAAAGTTTTATGGAGGCATCAAAAGATTCAAATCTGATCATCTCACACGGAATAGAATCGAATTATATGGAAACAGAAGTTAAGCGAAAGTAGACACTATGAAATGGTGAAATCAAACAAAAACTTAAACTGGCAGAAGCCACATAGGAAGGCATTCAAAAGAGGGAGAACCTTAAATCCAAAATTCATAATTGGCGTATTGAATAGAGGAAAAAACGAGTAAAAGACCATAGCAGCGTTGACAAAAGAGAGAAAGAGCAGATAGCCAGAGGATAAAAGAAATATGAAAAAAAAAAGGCAAACAAGCAGTTCTAAGTATTTAGAGTGGTCTTACTTGGTCTCATTTGTGGAATATTAATAATGTTGCAGATGTAACATTATTTCCTTTTGCCTAAACCAAACTGTGGTTCTTACCTGTTGCTGATTGGTTCTTCTTGTCATGCAGAAATATATTTTGATAATATTTTAGACTATTAAGTTATGAATACCAAGTTCTATTAGCTAAATTGTTTCTTCATGTGTAATTTATCACCTAGGAATGCAGTCTAACACTGCAGAGTACTCAGAATGTCAAAGCTCTTTGTGTACGAGTTATTGTTATGACATAGAGTCATTTTGTACACTCGTGGAAACAAAGAATAAAAAGAAGGAACTGCTAATTGTTGTTTCATTTTATTGCCCATCTGTGCTCATGTCAATATGAAAAGATATTTATCTCAGTAGTTATCTAAACCAAATATTGCACAATAATAAAGAGAAATTTGAAGTCCACGTAGTAATTTTCCTACTACGCCTCCCCCGACGTAAGACGAAAGCTCCGGTTCAATTAGTAACTCCTCTTCTCTTCTGTGTAGTTAGTATCTGCAGGAGTGTCATAGGTGAATAAAATTGGCATCTTCTATCATCAAAAGCTTTTAACTGCGACGAGGCACCAGTGATGGACGAAACGATAAGGCAAGCAAATATAGAAATTCAAGAGGAGAACCGAAATTTACAAGCTCTAAATACAACGCTGCATGAAAAATTTCATACAATATAGTTAAAGATGGCTGAACTTTTAGAGATTGTAACGGGAACGGAGACCGAAATAGTCGAATTTCGCAACCAAGTGGACGATTTTCATTATGAACTTCAGAAAATTCGCCAGCGTAATGATAAGTTAGAACATCATTTGGCAGAAGCAATGGAGAAGCTGAAAAACTACCAACAAATTCACGGGATGGAGAAGGGAATGGCCAACACTGTTATTAGTGTGTCGCAGAAGAAATTGGATGATTTGCAGAAGGATCTAGAGGAACAGCGGGAGTTGGAGAATAATCGCTCACAAGAACTCGATCAACAGCATAGGGATGCTTTAAAGGAAGTCGGAAAGCTCAACATGGATATTCGCCAACTCCCTGAATCTGTAATTGTGGAAACAACTGTGCACAAGTGCCTGAAGACTCAGTTCTCTGTACTGTCCAATGAATCAATGCAGTTTAAAACCCAGTTGGAGGAGGCCAGATAACAACTTCAGACCAGCAAAAAATCTGCCATAGTTTTATACGTACCTATGTTAAATAATCAATCATGACTGCTAATACACAACAAAGAATGAGTAACTTAAACTATTATAGTTATATGTATAGTTAATGACGAACACCATAAAGTATGCCGTGCCGTTATTCCAAAGTACAAAATTAGTTTTAAATAATTCGTTATATCGTTTCTCCGCTTGCGAGCATATTAGGAAAGTAGTGACACTTGTTGAGCACCAGGCAAACTACTACGGCACTACTAAAATATTGGCATTCGGGACTTCCTGGATTCGATATGAAGGACCGACCATCCTGACTGAGGTTCTTTCAGGGTTTGTGTCAGTCACATCATGCAGATACCGAACGAACTTAGAATTTAATAGGCTCCTTTCCGTATCCCTGCTCGACTCGTAAGTGCCAAAAGGTCATAGATAAATTCAAATTCACAATCTGAGAAAAGAGATGTGGAAAAGGCTTATTAAACAAGTAAAAAGTACATTATTTACAAAGAAACTGA
>JAGDQP010013346.1:20142-48040 GCA_022664845.1 Lepisma saccharinum | reverse complement strand
TATCGTACCGATCTCAATAGGTATATTTTCTTCGAAATCTACCTAAAAACAGTAAAAGTATTAGCAGCAAAAGTATACTTACATCAAAAGATGAATAGAAATCACAGTTATTACAGTTACAAACGTTGTTCAAATCGGTGATAAATCAGCGCCCTGACACTTCATGAAACGACGAGTACAGATAAAGTTCTCCGTATGCTGTTTCGATTTCTCTCCGAAGTCCTGCCAGTGTTGTTGATTTTTTCTGGCAAGTTACATTCTTTAAGTTCCCCCACAGCTAAAGGTCTAAGAGATAAAGTAGGAAATCGAGGGGAAACTCAATCGCACCTTCAGCTTAAGGACCTGTCCATCGGCATGACAAATTTGCATGTCCTTACTTGTGGTAGTACGGTGTCCTTACATCTTGTTGCACGTAAAATTGATCATTCACGAACAGTGTCCGAATGGAAGGTAACATATATGTCCGAAACAACTCGAAGTAACCTGACCAATAACAATGATATAAAAGAAAAATAGTCCAATAAGTTCCCTTGATGAGAAGTTACACCACACGTTCAATCCCGATGAATTTCGCAATTTCTACATTGAGATGTGGGTTTTCTGGAGTCTCATACACACAATCATGTCGTTTTACTGTTGAAATTAGCTTAAATTGAGCTTCATTTGACCACACTATATTGTTCACAAAATCCTCATTCTCTTGCACCATGTTTAGGAACTATTCGCAATGATGCATACGTTTAACTTTGTGCACTGACCTCCTGGTAACATGGTGACTCCAGCGCCATCTGCTCAACGCCATAACATCCTGTTCAGTAATGCCATCTCTAGAGTGACACCATACTACATGTTACTACTGTTCTTTTAGAAAAGTAACACATGGATAGCACGTGTTAACATGTGTATGCATTTTATTGAACCACCCTGTATTTTTAATTTTTAACACATGCCCTCAAAGCAGACTGAGTCAGAGCAAATTCTGTATGAAGGGCTAATTATCTGGTTATCTGGTTCTTGGATTTTCGTTTGTTATATAGCTATCTTCTCTCATATTTAGAATCTGGCACCGTAACAATGCAGGAACTTGCGATGAACATCACTCCGTCACGGATTCCGAAATTAGACATGAAGCGGCCAATAATGTAGTGAAAGCGGCCACGTCTCTCACTGCACGCTTCACATCCAAGCCTTCAAGATTCACTTATTTTTCTTTAATCCCTCAGAACTTCCATTTAATGCAATTTCTAGATTACAGAAAACATGCACAGGAAATGAAAGTATCAAAATTGAAAGTTTAAGCAATTCCAACATGGATAATAAGTAATAATTGCTGTTATGTTTGTATGCACCCTTTTCCTTGGTACTACTTCCCAAATTGTAGCCAATTTCAAATCAAAATGTAGAGGAAATGTTCAAAAACTTACACGCAATTGAAATAATCGTTCATCTCAGTTGCTAATTTTTTGCACATTAATAACGCAATGTTGATATTCATGTGGATTAATGAGTTACTTTTGAGATTTCGATATTTCAAGGATGACTTGATTGGTTGATTGCTTCGTTCAATTTACAGTATCAAAACTCAATCTCTCATTAATACTACATGCTCCAAGTTTATTTAATGCATGAGATAATTGACTTACTGGGCTGCAAGTTAAATGATAGAAGATAATAATGAAATTATATATACCTAGTTGCTCGCTAGTCTAGGACTAATGACGGTCGGATTAACAGGTTACACGTGTCGCGATACACTTCAGCTCTCGCGTTTTTTGTGTGAATTAGGATCTTTTGGGACAAAAGCCAAGTCCTATGTGTGTGTCTTTTTCGACCACTCTAATGACCTCCAATGTTTGCTCGAGAAACGCTGCATCGTTTTTTGCTCCTTGGTTTGCGAATTCACCGCTCAGTGAGGAAGGACAAAATAAATATCTATGAATGAGCGTGTGGCTGCAGGCAGAGGAACAGAATTCAGAACCATGCAGCGATAACGAGAAAGAGAACAATAACAGAAAATTTTAGTAAAAAAGAAAGAAAGAAAGAAAAAGAAAAGAGAAAACCCTTATGTATTCTATTCATCCATCTATTAATACAAAGACACGAGGAGATAAATACTTGTCTGAAGTGAATACCCTTGCTGATGCAACAATCTCGAGGATGCGAATGCAAAAATTTATGTTCAATTATATTTTATAATCTAATGCAAACTGCTTAGATAAATTATAATATATAAATATTTTAATGTTGTTACTATATGTTGTTTGTCTCTGTGTAATTGATAAAATATAAGTACGGTTACAGTTTAATCTCACACAGAGTAAAGAAGACACTTAACCTTTCACTACAATATTTAAGGATTATATTTTTGTAATAGCCATGAAATGAAAATGTCTGTTGTTGAGCAGATACCTGTGTCATGTATAGTATCCTTGGAGATTAGTAGGATATGGATAAACATGTATATATGTGTGTAAAACTAAAACTCGATTTAAAAGAAATTACTGTACGGCGGACCTAATAGTGATCCCCATTCCCTGCAGATCAATGCCACAAAGCGATCGAATACAGCTTAGTCAAGTAGTTTTCAACCGCCACGCCGGTTCGCGGACTAGTACCAGTCCCTAAACTATTATACTAGTCCTCGGCAAATTAATACATTTAATTACTTTACACTTAATTTTGTAGATTTCGACAGTTAAAATTTGAGTTTAAAGTTTTATTTCTTTCTTTAAACAACTAGTATTTGAAGAGGCACTGGTATTTTTTGAACGTCAAATTAATCTCAAACTTACTGTCATCTTCCCGCTCCTTCAAAGCTATTCCCTGTAGCTTGGAGTATTAAAATGTAGTAAATCACTAGCTTAGTCAACACAATTAGCTTAACGTTACCTCAGATGTTGACAAAATAACTATTCACAGCACTTCACTTCAATCATGATGTTTTGGAAACTTCTTTATAAAAAAATCCTCGTTCTCCCCACACAAAGTATTTTCCTAAGTCGCTGAGATGATTGAGTTGTATCGCCTGAGTAAAAGTTTTCAAAATACCTTAAATAAAATTCAAAATGATAGAGTTGTACTATTATACTTGATTCGCGTACATGTATACAATTTTGAACCAGCACTTACCTTAAGAAAATCCACGGGACCACCATCGGTTGGCCTCAATGTGATCACCATATGTCATGGCAATATCCCTGTACCGTACCCTCTATCGTAGAAGACTACGACGAAGTACAAGGAGTGGAATCATTGCAAGTTTTCCACAGACCCCGAAGAGTGGTGACACGACGAGATGAAAATGCCCTTTCAGTAGGCCAAAAAAAAACAGAAACCCATATGGCTGGCATCTAGTGACTTCACCGGTATATCGTGAAATGGAATAGCCTGAAAGCCGGTATATTGCGCCATCTGTTCCAGAAAGTTACGAGTAGAATGAGACGTAAGGGATGTAGCCTTATCCTTATGCACAGAGACTTGATTGACGTCATTTCCATACAAACAAGGCAGAACGTTTTTATAAATTGGAGTATATTTTGCTGGAATAAGGCAGAGTTGATTTTACAGTTTCTAGAGACTTGACGAATAGCTAACTTGCCTTGGCAACAGTACCCCGCAACAATCATAAATCGCTTCGAGAAAGTTGCTTTGCAATGACGAATGAACTCGGGATGGGATTTTGCATCGTGTGATAACTCGAATTTTGTCACAGTCTGATGAATACACTCATGCCTCATCTAATGTGGCCACATACTTTCACTTTTCCCCTGATAAATGGCGTTCATAAAGACGCCTGCTATTGGTCTCTCTCTCATGTCAATGGGCATCACTTAGGTAATGTTCACGACTTTTAAAGAGCTTCCGGATGTTCATCTTCTCACGTAGGTTGCGGTTCATAGTAAACTGTACCACGCGGAGTCGTGGGGCTTTTACACGTTGTGAGGGAACATTTTTCTGGAGGCCCATTCGATGCAACATATGAGACATAGACGGCGTCACTGACGTGCACGCTCGCTTCCTAGTCCCCTTCGTGGGTGATTGAATTGCTAGTAACTTTTTGTTTTATGCCGATTAATTATGTTCTTTATAGTTGTCGAACCCAATGTGCATCCATGTTCTTTGCACTAATTTTGAATTTTAGACACGGAATGTTAGGTGTGGAAAATTGCAACTACGAAGCCTACGCAAAAGCGGTTGACTTTTAAAGCCATGATACACTTAGCACACACTTGTGATGGTGACTCACTGCTAGAGGCTACTGGCTTTCTCCCGCGCTTTTAAACACTCGATTCGATCTATTGTGTGAGCAGGGAGGACGATTCAGAATTGGACACATGTACGCGGATCGACCTTCTGTATTCTATGGGAGACAATTTCATAATGTTGCCAACTTCACTTTGAATTGCTGGCGACTGCACCAATTTATTAAAAGAAAAACAGTAATTTTGTGAGTTTATATAATATTGCTTCCCCTTCACTTAGCCAGAAAATGATTCCAAACCTAAAAGCAATAGTATGGTGTGTAAGCTGAGTGTGCTAGAGTTTATTGTCGTAACGGTTTCCGATAGATGAATCGTGGCATGTGTGGAAATTTTATGTATAAATTGAAATTCAAAATTCGTATTGAATTTTATCCTTCCTAGTTTCTTCCTTAAATATGGCAAGACGTATGAGAACTGATAAGTGCACAAATATAAAAGCATGATACGGAACAGAATAAACCTTTTTTTTTTTCTTTTTAGCTTGGCATATCATGATGGAAAAAGTGTAATGAAGGTACATGAATACACGATTCTCCTTTTCTGAGCATGAAGCATTCTACTTCCCTTTCAGATCCAAAGGGAAAACACCATTGTAATAGTCAAAGCTATCGAAGAGCAAAAACAAAAGAAAGATGTTTTTTTCCTGTCACATTGAAGCTTGTCTGAAAAGAGGAAAAGGCAAAAATGAAGAATAAAGAAGATGTCATCTCTTATTAGAAAGTAGTTCAGAAAGTATGTCAGCAGATTTCTGACAACTGTCTTGAATGGAAATATCTTTCTGGAAAAATCTAATAGAAATGTCTCTATAAGAATCGATTTCATAGCTGCTAGGTCAAGCGGAAGAACGCAGAAGGCGCGTGTTATAAAAGTACATGTATTTGTTCTTCATTTCAGTCAGAGCGAAAATAATAATTCAAATGGGAATTGGTAGTATGTTCAGATAATTCTCGTATCTGCTTTTAAAAATCGATATTGCTGTTACATATCAAATATGGATTTCAAATACTGATATTTTGATGAAAGTAATATGTTTATCTATAAATAATGTTCCTCTCAAACTTATATTTTTTCGTACATTTGATAGGTGGCCTCTCTTCCTTGGAAAGTGTTTAATGTTATGACGTAACATGCCAGAATTAATCTGTGATCCTTCTAGATGTATTGAGAGTACGATGCTATATCCTAGTTTTATGTATTAAGACGTACAGTTATATTTCTACCTGATTAGTGTAATGATTGATTTCAGATATGGTATAATTTCAGATTATTTGGAATCATTTATAATGTCTGAAGTGTTCTTACGTTAAAGATATGTATTGAATATACACTGTCGAATAAAAAACTGACATGAAGCATATAACTAATTTTATCCTGCTAATACATTCTCATCAGTACTCAGTTCATGGTATTTCTTTAGATTGTGTAGAGGGTTGAAAATAACTATACTTAACCTACCTAAATCAACGTTGATTGGTTATTGTATGCTGGAACACGTATGATATTTTCACGTCGCTCTTGTACAGGTTAAATTTATATTTGAAACTAAAAATCCTATGCAACTTAAAGATACATCAAACATACTTGAAATGTCATATCAAAAGTGGCCAAACAATTTAGGTGGGAAGAAAAATAATTTATTTACAAATCTAATAAAATGCTTAGAGTCGTACTACATCACGAAACAATTGACATAGAAAACCCATAAGTATAAGTAAATATACACCTTGGGTTTCAGAAGTATGAACAATTTTCATGGTACCTCCTGTGCATATTGGCATGTCTTTACAGGTTTGCGTAGTCTAGACATCAACAGGAATGCATTGAAGCCCTAAAACAACACAATTAATTTATTTCCAATGAAAGTGTTTTGTTAGGCACTACAAAGATGATGTACCCCAGAGGTAAACTTATCGAATAGTAAAAATCCCACTTTTCACCGTCGATAAGGTGACTATCCAGTCCCAAAACAAACTTTATTTGTTCCCTGGAACAGTACGGAAACTGAAGCCTGTAAAACTAACAGTGGGAGTCAATCCACGTTGACAGACTGTATACGTGACAGAAGACTTACAGGTAAGTTGTAACACAGCTGTCCAATATCTTCATCAGCTATACTATCTTGGGAGGTCTGTCGGACGGAAAGTACTGCTCAATGTAGTCAATAATTTTAAACGTGAACATTTGATAACGGAGATAGTGCAACCCTTTTTGCTTTTGGCATATTGTAATCTTCTCCGATGAGTCTACGTTTCTCAGTTTTAGCGTAGCGATCGCATCTGGATATCGAGAAAGCCTTACCAAGAATTCAGCATGCACCGATTGCAACAACCAACTTGCAAGTATGGCTGCTTTGCCGATATAATGTAGGATTTTCTATTTGGCGTATATTCCATAGCTCTTTGAATGTGTTATCAATACTAATTGCGTATAATACATCGAAATATTGGAAAGGGGTGTTTTTCTAATACTTTCACGTGGTACGATGATCACAACATCCACTTTATTCATGAAAGATGGCGGCTATGCCACACTACGATCATGAATAAAGCTTGGTTTGCACATGAAGTCATTCCCGGAGGGGGCTACTTCACAGGACAATAAGGTAGGTTTAATTTGGAATTCACCTACTTTCAATATTCAGGATCGTTCACCGAGCTTTATTGTCAGATGTTGTATTATGGGACCAGACCAATATATCGAAGGGACATGTATGTATACATGTCCTATGCATACATACAGTCTATGTATACAGTATGTATACATGTATGTCCCTTCGATACATGTATTATGTATCGAAGGGAGCAGATAAACAAAATAGCATGTAGGCGTTCTGTGTTACTTCGTTAAATCACCCAATTTTGTTGTGTAGAATGAAATGCAATTTTCTTGAGGCGAGTATCATTTGTGAACTTCCCCAAGAAAGGTCTGACTGTGTTCTAGGGACACATATATTTTATTCTCATTTTTATACATGATTGTTTATTTATTTCAATTTTTCAGCTAGATTGTCACACACACACACACTAGCTACTGCGAGACAGAACAAGACGGATAGACAGAGGTTGATAGATAGGAACGATAAGGAGTAAATATGTGTTAGTATTTCTTAGCAAACCACTCGCCACAAAATAAGTTTAGGATCTCGTCGTGGCGTTTGGGCATATTTTATTTTCGTTTTCCCTATGTGTCCGTCCGTCTGTAACAAATAGCAGAACATGAAAGAAAACAGATAGAATGAAACTAACTTCGAACTTTAGCGACCTCCATTTATTCTGTCGTTTGTGATCTGGTGATCATAAACCTTTAACTTAAGGTCAAGGATGTTTCATTGGATGATTTTTGTTTATAGCTATTTCATGCTCAGCGAAAGAGTGAAGCCAAGAAGCAATTGAGCATTGACCAAGACGATGTACCTGATTGGTTAGCAGGCAGCTTCAGAACTAGTTGCCATGTTTGTCACACTAAAACATTGTTTTTGATTGGAGTAGCACACTAAGCAAGACTAAGCTGTGATATCTAGTACGAGTGCATGCACTCTACCGATTTAGTGAAAACAGGTTAAAAAAAATGACTTAAGATTTTAACTTACTTGGTTGCTTTCATTCTTGTGATCGTCTGGTACGATAAGTCATTGTTGATATATTGGTCTTAATTTTCCTTTATTTCCTCATCTCCTCATATCCATACAATGTGTAACTTGTCATTGTATAACTACCCGTTTTATTATACCTTCTGCAGTACTTTCTAATTGAGTTGACTCTAAGTAATTGAGTAACTGTAATTGAGTAATCAATATACTTATTCTTGCTTGTTTGTTCGTATTTTATGAACTATTCACTCTATCATTGATTACATAAATGAATACGTGAAACGGTTACTTGGAACTCGTTTTGCAGCATCTAGAAAGTTAGCTCCTTTATATTTAAATTATTTTCAAATTGTTATCACATGAAGTGTTTCAACAACGGCTGGTCTTACAGGCTGTAAAGCTCCGTGTAAGTGTGTAGTTTTGGAAGTAAACAGAAAAGGAAAGCATCTGCCTAATTACTTTTTCTGAAGTAATAAAATGGTTATAACAAGATAACCAACGGTAATAAAACTTTTTTAATTAGTGCTGGATGAAGTACACACACAGAGACAGCTATAGATATGCCGTTTGTAAAAGTCATACACTAGCCTTTACTGCGTCAGCACATAACTATGTGGGCAATTAAGCAAGTTACTATTTACTCACCACTTCTCTGTTACAGATGTATGAGAACATGAAGATGGAGTAATATCCTCGAATATCCGTGCAACGATGATTGTTTGAGAGGTATATAATGAAATAGATGTAAACGGCATTTTCTTTTTAAATTGAGCTCATCTTTATACACAACATGAAACATGTGACACAAAATACTGATACGCCCACTCAGGTGTTATTTATCGATAAAGTGAGCATCAGAGTTGAGTATACTAATTAGTAAAATTGGACTCGTGTTAGAGTCAACCGTTGAAATGGTTTCGTTTTATGTTGTAGGAGCGTACATTAATGTACATCAGCAGAGGCCCGACTAGTTACTAATACCTTGCTACTTTCCTGTAAAAGAAGTAAATAACTTGGAATTGGGAATTTGCCTAGCCAAAGAATACTCGGAACTACAAGTTTAAGTTAATAAATGAAAAATGACGTTTATTTACAGGTTAAGTTTTTACATCTGAGTACACTTTACGAATATCAATAAAATGCAAAATCTATCATTAGCAATGAGCTGTGAAACTAATTTCAGAATTGCGGATTCTATGTCAAAGTCCGAAAAGTTCTACCCGATATGTAGGATGGTAATACTTCATCCTAGAATTTCGGGGTTAGGAAAGAGAGAGTGAATACGGTGGCCAGAGAGAGAGAGAGAGAGAGAGAGAGATTGTTCTTGGCTTACCTTACAAGACAGACGATGTTACTGCTTGGATGTTCGAGGTACTAATCCTTAATGCCAATGTCAAAACTAGAGTTTATATAGGTTAGTATATCCTGGATAAATCTACCAATATTGTCGCAAATTTGAACTATCACCTACTATGCTTTAGGACCGTTGGTAGGCGTGTTGTAGTTTCACGCTAACTGACACTTTTCATGAAGGTCTTAGTTCATCCTACACAAATATATATATTTGGCCTTTAATATCAAAGGATGATTTCCACATCACTTAACACTTTAAGTTTGTGTATTCTGGATTTTCTTTAATCGAGGATATTATCTGAATATGCTATGCAATCTTAGACGGTAATCCTTTATATGAGAAATAATTAAAAAATCACATTTACTTTCTTTCTTGGGGTGAAGCCTCTGCATAGTAGTAAAATCAAAGAGTAGGCATCTTATATGTGTTTGCAGAAAATGGGTCGGTATCAATACAAATGTTTCGTGTCATATATATTTCGTTTCATAAATGAAAGATGAACTTGGATCTCTTTTTATTTTGTAATAATTACAACTTACATCTGTTTACATATCGACCACTCTCACCAAATCTCGCTTCTTTGTAGATATAATTGTTCCTATCCATTATTTATCTTGCGATTAGTTAAAGCATAATAAATGAAACCAATTTAGCATATTCCTTTTTTACTTTCTTATGTATTGTGTATTACGCTGGATCGTAATACTCACGAAAGTTATTTTTGAGATTGGGGTGGGACATATAAGTACAGGATTTTTCCCCCTCTCAAAGTATTTAAAATATTAGATGTAGCTAATAAACTACTAAAGATCCTCATGGTGCGTAGTTATCATTTTGCTATTAATTTACTAATCCATTCCAAAATCATTACCACATTGGCTGAGAAAAAGAAATATAGTGTGTACGATTCGTTGAATCGTCACGTCTAGCTCCTAAATTCGGCATTCATGTGATCTAGACTTAGCGGTTTGTCTAATGTCGTAGCAATGAGCTCAGATCTAGGAGCTATAAAGTTATACTATTGCATGTTGATATAACAAACCTTTATGCTTGGAATTGGCCCAGAAAATATGGACATGAACATTTGTGAGTGAATTCCAATGAGCGCTTAAGGTTGTAAATCAACTTGTTTCTAATTCAATAACATGAGGATGTGGAAACGGAATCAGGTTTCAAACAAATACAACGCGTGGCTGAACAAAGACTAACTTATAACTAAAATCAAATCACATAACAATCAATGAACAACATTGGAATATGCAGTTGAGAAGCTTGGAGTACTAGCAAACAGCTTTGAGGTGATTGCCTGGAAATCGTGTAACAAAAGAGACTTACTTGAATAATGGTGTCTCCATCGAAGTGTCTTGTGAAGCTAATACTGAAACTGTGAGGTCGAGACCTGATGTCTCGCTCTTTTAAACTCTAGGTACATGACATGCGACTTAAAAACGCCTGGACAGGGACATGAGACTAGTAGAGTCTCGATTCATAAAACGTCATCCTTCACGTCACACACTTTCTGGCAATCAATTCATGCTGTATACTAGTTCAGAAATATTCCGTAGTCGTCTGTTTTAAAATATGCGGAAATGTTAGCCTTTACTCGCGTTGTCATCTTTATTTCCTATTATACATAATTTCTTGTTTTTCCCAATACCTTATAATACAATGATTCTATGTTACATTTCTTTGAATTTATGATAATTTTATAACAACTAATTAAAATATAATTTTCTTCTTCGTTTACAAAGTTATGCGATCGTAATAGGTAAAGGACATTATATACAAATGATGTTTTTCTACGTATCCCCATTCAGTTGCTTCTCACACCGTGACACGAAGTTTTGCAGAACCTTCTTTGCAAAAAGTGCCGCCATTTCATGTCTTCATCCGTGTGCTAGATACCATGCAGGGGAGACTGGGGCTAGTTGCAACACTTATTACATTTTTCGCAAATAAGGCAAAAATAATCAACAACTTACCATAATGCAATTTAGAGTGTTTTAATTATAAGTTTGAGTAGTGAAAATACAACGTTTAAGAAATTCGTTTGGCGAGGGTGTTGTAACTTACCCCATACCTTAATGTTGCAACTTGTCCCAGTAGTATATGTTGTTATGCTTTTCTACACGATCGCTTATAAGCAGTTCTGTAGGAACAACAACATCTGCATATTATAATTGAATACTACATTATTCCTCCTGAAAATTACAAAATCTAATGCAACAACACAATTCCAATATATTCAATACGATCCTACTTCTATAGAAATTACTTACCTACGTAAAAAAGAAAAAGATTGTTTTCTTCTAAAAATTCTGAAACCAAAGCGATTGTCTTCAAACAACATGTAAAAGCTCGATACACAATCGTGCCTCAGAAACATGCGCTCGCTCTCACTCTACGCGTACGCCAGAGAACTAGCAGTGTTGCAACTAACCCAGTGTTGCAACTAGCCCCAATATCCCCTATCTCTGAACTTCCGCACAAATCTCTCACAGAACTGTAATAATGTTATCATCAGAAACTCAATACCATCTATCTCAGCACAAAAATGTACATTACATAAAGAACAAAGAAGACACTCAATTGTGGCATCTGAACTATTCTAATATCGGCACACGATTTTCAGACCGCTCCGGTGAATTTCCGTAATTTAAAGGATTATTTTGAATGGAATTGACTGAGACATCTGCTTAAGTTATCACTGTCTAGGTGACAGATGGAGTCAGAAACCGACTTGGTACCACTGGAAGTTTGTAGAGGTTGAAAGGTTTGGAAGTTTGTTGAAATAGTAGTTCGGCATTTACCTAAATTGCATGGACCTCTATAATATTTGCAAACCAATCGGAGATTCCTTTTACCTTAGTATATGTTCAAAAAGTGACAAAATAGTGTTCACGTTCGGACTTTGGTGAGATATATTGAATTAAATTTAACAGTTTGTTGACATCTCATTTCAAGTTTTTACCCAAACGCATGAGACCAACAGTTTTGATACAATTATGTTTCAGAGAAACTTACATCATATGCTAAAAAATGAAAATGGTGAAAGATTTGTAACGATGAAATTGGGACCTTTTGCGCTTTAGATGGACCAAGGAGCGATATTCTTTCCTTTTTTGTTTGTATTTTGCAGGCAAATTAAACACCGATTACATGATTACAACACTGGTATGGTATACAGGGACCAATAACTTTTGCTCAGAACAAAAATATTGCAAAGATACAGTCGGCATTAAATATTTATTAATCGCGCCAAAAATTGCATTACTCGTTATCCCAGCATAAGCACAAAGGTTCATTTGAATGGAAGAACATAACTTCAATTGACTTTCTTCTTCTACTGTGATATGTCTTATAGAAACAAGTATGATATAATTAAAGAGTAAAAGTGTTGTAATAATGTGTTCGGTAAACAATTTGTATGCAAAGTACAAAAAACATAACATCACACTTGGCTGTAAGAAAACACAAATATATTCAAAGTTTATGGAAAAAAGAACCCTTCTTTTTTTTTGGTGCAGAGTACGTCATGTGATTGCCTATAACATATTATAAGGCAACAAGTGCTGATCTAATATAGCAAAGTGAAAAATGTAGTAAAAATTTCTCGAAAACCATCACTGGTGTTTTGTAATTTAAAGAGAGAAACGTGTAAACTAAGGCAATTACTGATTTGGAAAACTACATTTACTAGTAATACTTCTTTCTATTTCAAGGACATTGTGGGGCATATTTTGTCTTACGGGCACCTTTCTCTCTTTCGGTCCAGGAAATAAACTGATTTTTACATTACTAATAGACTCCAGGTAACCCATCCTAGCATAAACATGACATATATTATGTGTATCTATTTTACTGTAAGTGAACATTTTAATTGGTGGCAATTTCTAGGAAGTATAATCACACAGGGATACGTACCATCACGTTGTTTTAAATATGTGTAATTCTTAGTTGTTGATTATCTCATATATTCAGGCAAATGTTTTTTTTTTATCTCTAACCATTTAATCATGATATGCGCCACTTATCCGTTAGAGTTGACAGAAAGTCACACTCAGTGACAAATGATGCGTTGTACTGCTGGTAGAAATCAATAGAGCGAAGGAAGTTGGAATACTATTTTAGATACGAAACTTAATAAGAACACTTTGACACTTGTTATGCATCCGTGATTTATAAACCGTTACAGCTGCAAAGTTGCAATGTTTAGAGCAGTTATAAAGTGTAAGAGCGTATGACTAGTAGACCTCCCAAAGCTATTCCTGTGATCCAGAGCATGGTACAATCTTTACTTCTGCGTTTTTCTGATAGCGATCAAAGAGTTCCTAAACGATAATACCAGAGCACAATCTGCAAATACAGCACAGTTGTTATGTAGAGCGTGTGCATTAACTCTTTTGGACCTATTAATACCAGTGCTAATAGCTCAGGAAACAGTGGACGTAAAGTTTCAATCAAAAGGTTAATTAGGGAGTACACTTTCAAGAGGGCACATGTTCACTTTTTGGCAATTTCGTTTTTTTATCAGTTGTCATTGCAGCATATGCAGGCTTACTATAATCTCTTTTTTTTTCAAAACTGAAGCTACTCCATTGTTTTTGGAAGTTAAAGGTACTGTTTTCCATAAAAAGGAAACAAGCCCGTTTCCCTTACATTCTGTAGTAGTATTGTCATCACAAGGGAACATATTCACGAACCTAGGCCATCGAGGTTGAGAAGTTGATTTCAAACGGGCACGTGTCCAAAGTGCTGCCCACCAGCTTACACTGGAGCGGGCATTTCCAAATCCTACTGAGAGAGTACAGTGATGATACGAACGCCTTGTTGAGTCAAAGTACGCACAAAGCAATAGGTAGCGTAAGTTGTACTCTTGGGCATTTCCCTAGACAGTTAGGTAGACTTCTATCCGAGTGGTACGCTGTATCTGACTTTTAATACATAGCCTGCTGTGTTGTGGTTGCAAAAGGAAACACCTGTCAATGTTAATTCGATCCAAATAACGTTACCTGTTCGTGGACACAATTTTCTACGAGGGTGAGTAAAAAAAGTAATGCCTCCCTCGCTATAATTTTGTTTCTATTACAGCTACTGAACTATCTATGCATGATATTGTAGAGGTAACTTTACTCTACTATGTAGTATTTTCTTTTTCAGGTTGAGTGGTTACAACCATGGATCTGAAGCTAAAAGAAAGAGTCGTCATTGAATTTCTGGCAAAAGAGATTGTCAACCTATAGAAATCAATAATCGCTTCAAAAATGTTTATGGGGACGCTGTAATGGACATCAGCAATGTGCGTTGAAGAAGTTTAAAAACAGAAAAACAGAAATTGCAGATCAACCGAGAAGCGACAGGCCGACAACATCAGTCATAGTTGTAAATCGAGAACGTGCTGATGAATGGATTCGAGAAGACAGGCACATTACAGTTCAGAATGTAGTTGATGCATTGAACGTCTCGTATGGCTCCGCCCAAGGAGAAAACTGTTGATTTGGCCCCTTCTGACATTTACATGTTTGGGCCTATGAAAGAAAACAAACAAAGAGCTTGGTTCCAGATTCAATGACTTGGATTAAGTTAAAACAGCTGATCCGCGCTCGTACCTTCTGCGAAGGCATTCGGCATAGTAGAATGAATCTTTAAAAAAAAATCGAGATTAGGAGGAGTGAAGAGTACGAGAATGCGTATAACGAGTTTGAATCTGTGCAAAAGCTAGTGAGGGACTAAGAAGTATATAATGTAAAGCATTTGGAAGCGTACTACTGCAATATTAGGACCTACGACAAGCTTAAGGAATTATCATTTTTGGGGATATGTGGCTCAGGTGGTAGAGCAATTAGGTGGACTCGCTTAGATTTGTGTTGACGAGAGGCAGGCGGACTGCCCTGACATCTCAATTATTGTGTTGACGACCTTAAGTTTGCTTTCCGTATCAGAAGTCGCACCTTTACTTGCTTCTTCCGTTGCGCTCCCGGTGTTCATGTTCTGAGGATGAAATCCTTTTCTGGATATTCTTCCTTATTATATTTGGACTACCATTCCTTAATACATAATGCCAATTATAGATAGAAGGCGTCTGCTTTCTCATAGTATAGGAACTACGAATTAGCAATATTGTAGACTGATAAAGTCTATCACCTTTCCTATAATATATGAATTAAAATATAACTGTAATAGACTGAAACTTACGAACTGCTAAACTACTAAGTTCTATAAAACAATATTTATTATAATATAAGAATATAACTAAATATACAGAATAATAGAAAGCCCTAATACATGGTCAATTCTGTTATATTATCAACTTAACTATGGAATACAATTATTCTAAGTCGAACCTACCTCTAATGACTGAAATCCGAAAGGGAGAATGATATAAGTCCATTTTCTTCCAAGTACAAAAGTTGTTACAGACTAATGTAAGAAGATACTATAAGTTTTATCTTAGAGAACGGTGGACTTCGACCGGCAAGAGCTTCGCTGGCTGGGGCGGACTGAGCGATGAAGAGAGCAAATCTGTGGTTTATAAAAGATTCGGGTCGGATCTCCTGGGTAGGAAGTGAGGACCGTGAATCAACGAGGTGAGAATTTGTTGCTTCTCTACAACTGTTCCATAGACTAGTCGGGCAGAATCTCTTTAACTTCCCGATGGCTTGGATCGGAAAGAGAATCATTGTGAGCTCTTTAGCGTATAAATGCATATAGAGTAAAGTTTCATCATATTGTACTTGTACCAATGTTCCAATTAATAGTCCAAATGATCATAATAGATGCACAGATGTAAATATATCACATATATACACAATTACAACATATTTATAGTGCACTTGTATAGTCTAATACGCGACATCATATTATTCACTTCGAATATACTTTTGATACACAAAATGGAGTATGGTTCTGTAGTAAGTTTTAGTCTATCTTATTTGCATAAAGTAATATATATATATCCCTCAGAGCTCACTAGAGAGGGAGAAATAGAGTTTCTGGGAGAGTAGAACTAGGAAGTTGGTTGGGATTTGAATAATTTAGGATCGTGTAGGTAGGGAAGGTTTCACTTTCAAAATTTACAACTAAAACTGGTAGAGCTCCCACGAGGATTAAACGTTTACCGCACTACCGGTTAAAAAGTACTCTCGATGAATTAATGTCAATCGTCAAGAAGAGAAAGAAGCAAGTTGATTTAGTCATTCTATTTCCTGTTCCCTATAAACTCTGTTCTATAGTGTTTATAGACAAGTTTACCCTTCAACAAAGACACTACTTTTTAAATATTTAAGACACTTGAATGACATTACTATGCTTGACATTATTTTCTATTATAATTTTTGTAGCAACTGATATTTTGTTATATTTACTAATGGTGGTTGTTTCAAGTTTTCATATCTCTTTTCGTAATGATCACACAACATGCATTCTCGGACAATATTGTCAGTACCTCTATTTACTATATCCGATCATTCCCACAATCATAGTGCTCGCCCTACCAGAGAAATACATTTCCACTCTTCCTGTAAAAGTTTCGTTACTGTATATATGTTATTTCGAAAATAAGCTCCTCAATTAAAAAAAGTTAGTGTTGCATTTTCTTTAAAGGCAGAGAAATATTAGTGTGCAGGATAGATTATTTAATCTTGTTCGGCGGAGTTTTCCACAGTAATATAGATTTTCAGATTTCTGTTTGACTGTTTAACTGGAAATCCAAACTTTTACATTACGTAGAATTCAGTAATTGGTTATTTCACTACTTATTTACCTCAAATCATTTAATAATGAAAAGTGTCTAAGCGCAAGATATAAAAAAATCTTTGCTGTTAAATGCTGTTCCGCTTTCACTGGTCCTTCAATTCAATTAATTACACTCAGAAAATTTCCTTACATCACTGTTTTCTCAAAGGTCCTAATTCAATCCCGCCTATGCTTGTGTGAAATCTGTTTCCAATTTTCTTTTAAAGCTCCAGTCCAGTACCTTTGTTACCAGTAACGGAAGAAATTAAATAAACAATCTATAAAAATATAACAGCACCTTAGAATACCATCTCTGTTCTTGTTTCTTCTCTGTAGATTACAATAGTCTGGTAGGAAATACCGTGACGTCTAAACGCTTCCAGTGTCTCCTCGAGGTGGTGCAATTGTATTGAGGTGTTTGTCTGCTTGGTATTACACTATACGAGCCAGAAGTTTAAGGACTACTGAACGGTGTGAATGAACATGAAGTCACAGTGCATATTCGTGCAATCAGGTGGAAATCTCGCTCGAACTGGGAGGTGTAAGTTTCCTTCTAGCACGATACGCCACCTGTAATCGTTTATCTTACCCATTCACTGGCAAGTGAAACAGAATAGGCTCGCTCATGGGTAAGGGACAGATAGTCCTTGCATAAGTTATTATTGTACTGGCACCACAATGAACTCAGGAATAGCAGAGATGAAAGCTGCACAACCACCGAAACGCAAAAGTGTTCACTATTGTCAGAGTACCCGTTTGTTTATTGATATTTGGTTTCATGTACTTGTATTGGGAGAAAAAATATATAATATATATGGTTGGGAGCTTGGTTTTCTCACAAGCTAGACCTATTCATAGAAAGGCAATCATCGCTTAGTATTATATTTTCACAGCAACTCAGAAAATTAAAGATCCAAACTAGTTTATTAAACACCTGCACACTTACGACATCCTTTGAAAATAAGTACTGAATGTAAGTATCATATTACTTCAGAGACAAGGAGTTTTATTTTAAATAAAGTCACGAACGAAGGAAGCAATATCGACAACCCAACAATATTCATCTATGATAAGAGCCTCAGGAACTGCTGAGGCAATCACGTGAACAGACGACTGCCAGGTTTCAAGACCTTCTGTGATTGGTCGATTACCAACATAGATTAGGATGATTACAACATCCCCGGACCCTCTCCGCTCGCTCCAAGTGTGTGATCAGTTGCCAGTCTGCGATCGGCACCCAGTTACGCGCTTCAAGAATTATTCAAACCGACGTAATATTAATTGGCTCAGTGTTAGCCTATTACAGCTACAGGTTACCGTCAGAGTTACAATATTCCATCTCTTTAATTGTCATAGTGCTTCAGAACATCAAGCAATGCAAATAGGCTTTGATGGTGTGAGTTCGACTCCAGACGCCACCAGCTTTCGAGCTCCAGTCTCAAATGCTTTACCTTCAAGATCAAGATCCATGTCCACTAGCATCTATCCTACAACATCGACAGTGATAGTTAAACTTCAATCGTCAGTCCTTGGCCATAGCAGCTAGACAACATCAACATTATCAGTTCAGCTGGGTCTTATTTCCTTAATACTTACTGTACTATATGGGTATTTGGTCTAAATTATTGCGTCAGTAAGTGATTTATTTGTTATGTACAAAATGGGGGACCATTGACTGTTAGTTGCCAGTACGTAGAATTTAGGAAACAACGTTTCAACGGTATACTAAATTAGTATGTTTTCCTGTACCACTTAAAATATCCTGAGCTGCTGTAAATCCTCTCGCGATATACTTCACTCCGAAAGTAGGTACATTCATCTCTGCTTAACTCTCCCAAATTAGGTGAAGGATGACACTAGTGTCCATAGTTCAACTAGTTCAGCTTCTGTACTCGAACCAGAGGTGTCATTTTTCTGCCTGGTAAAGAGAACTTACATTGGAGAATAACGCAGAAATGGCTGAGATGATTACAACTGAATTTGATGTAATGATAGAAGGTATTACCTTCAAGGTTTGAGTTATTTGCAAGTACAGTACTATCTTTTAGTCGTCAACTTTATAAATCAGTTCTCTTCGCTACTACGTAATTATCATGTCCTGTTAAACGAACAGCGTTTGTCTCAAGATTGGGACGCTTAATAAGCCGAACATTTCGTTTGGCAACTTTTGCCAGCATCTAGAGAAAATATTTCAGCTGCTATTAGCAGCGAACCTATTAGTATAAGTATTAGAAGTGGTCGTAATGGTATTAGAAGTAATGGTGTTAATAGTAACGAGGTGATCCCTGTTATCAAAGGCATTATATTAACATTTATTCCCTACCCTAGACCCTAAAGATTCAATTGAAGATCACTTGTAAACTCAAATTTCATCCGAACAAAATCTCTTAATATCAATATGGCTAAAATAGTGATTACCAGGGTTAGGATTTTTAGGGGCAATTTTCATAGGGGAAAAGGTGCTAAAATAATACCAAAAATGGGACCAAAAGGTGTCACAAGGTTTGGTATGGTATATTTATTTGAAAATTACCGAATAAATTATTAGTACAAATTATAGGTACGGAGATAATTGTATACATTAGATTACATACTTGTATCTTTCACCAGAGGAAGAAAAAATAAGCTGTTGTACCTTACAATATTAATGCATCTCAAAAGTAAGTTTGTTTATATCTGACGATAAGATGTTGAGTTAATTAATGTACATCTCAGGCTCAGGCCGATTTAAGGGGGCGGGAAATATGTTGGAAGCTAGTCGACTAGGGCCTAGTTCTTAGGTACCATCCCGGCTGGTAGGAGTGAAGAAAATCCTGGAAAACCTCAGTCAGGGTGGGCTGCCGTTGGGATTGTTCCCTGCAAATTCAGATTGGTAAGCTATAGAGTGGAATTCCTAAATGTTGCACTCACATCGATGTTAAATTCCTCTGTATTTTGGATCCTCCAAGAACATTGCTCAGAGGCATTTTGTAATAGAGGCTGTCAAAATTATATGAAAAGTCTTGTTGTTTTGATCCTTTAAGCTGGAAATACGTTGTTGTATACGGTATTTTTCATTAACGTGATTCCTTTAATCGCAAACAACGCATCGTATAATACACAGTTTCATCAGTTTCGATGAAATCCTGAGTCAGGACGAAAAATAGGGATTTGAACACATACGGCATGACGCAATCTTACACTAAACTTGTTAAGCAACAAATTTAAATTCACTCACAGGAGACAACTGATTCCAGCGAAATACTTGTAAAAAGAGAGAATGCAGTGAACAGTAGACTCCCCACACGATATCTGTGCACTCGGCTCACGGTTGACGTAAAATATATTAAATTCGTTAACACCAATTATTGTTTTCAAATATATCAAGTAAATCCAACATACTTTTAACAAGTGTTAACGAGTAGGATTCTTCATTATTCCCTACAGGTGTGCTTTTGCATTCAATCCCGTCTTCACTGCCGTGATACGTAATGCAAATTGCATTCCAAAAGCAAAAGAGTGAATTAAATAATAAAATACGCTGTAGAATATATTAAAAGTAGCAGTAAAGAGGGACAAAAGTGGATTACGGCCAAAGTGGAGAGAAAAAAGGGATAGAGGTCCCAAAAAAACGAAAAAAAGGTGCTAGAAAATTGTCTTCATTTTCAACTGGAGACAACATTTCACAGACTGGTTTCTTTGAGAGACCTCTAATTTAGCCCACAAGAAAAAGGTGTGCAACTAAAAATCCTAACCCTGGTGATTAATTTTCTGAAACAAAGTTCGAATATACTTCTTTGGAAACCAGTGGGAATATTAATGACTTCACACCTTCAAAAATGGATTATTTACCCAGTAATTACGAATTTTTACAACATGCTATTCTAATTTGTATTTCTCTGCATTCTTCTTTTTCTAGATCTGTCATTGTAGGTAAAATTACTTAGAACTTGTAAAAGAAAGAAACAAAAACGAACGAGAGAGAGAGAGAGAGGCAGAAGATTAGTTACGCTTCCCACTATAGGAAATGAACAGTAGAAGAAGAGGAGTAGCAGAGAAGGAGGTTGTGAGGAAACAATTTCTGGATTTAAGCGCAATCAAATAAGGAAACTGAAAGAGGGCGAGGGTCTCGTGATGTTCCGGATTTCATAACATGAAGCAGCTAATTAAAATAAAACAAATAATCTACAAGAAGAAAGGCCAAAAGAAAATAAACAGAAGTCATTAAAGTTCTCCGAGAATTAGAATTCCTTCTAGAAACTTGAAAAGAACATCTATGACAATACAAATAAAAAATCCTCAATCTTCTTTTCTACTCATTAACGAGATGTCTTCTATGATCTGAAAACTAAGGAAATTGAAAACGACTCTGAAATCAATACTATGAAATGAAACAGGACATAGATATTTAGATGAGGACTTGTTACTCGAATAGGTTAGGACACAGTGGAAACTTTGGCGTCCTAAGGAGTTCTTTGAATTTGAGCTGCAAGGTAATAATATATAGAGCCTGTCTAATAATTACAATAAGCAAATTCTGATTACTGACGTAGGACTATTTCCATTTTGTAGGAAAGAAAACGAAAACAATCGGCCAATCTCAAAGTCAAAAAAGATGGAGGATGCTGGGCGCCCGAGTTGTCAGTTATGCTAAACTATTTTAAAAATTGAATTTTTCAAGTTGCTTCCATACCGTTTGACGTATCCACATTGATTTACACCAAATTTTGCATATATGTGGATTCGGTACCATAAGAGGTCATAGGGGTACTCCGGGCCTCTACTTTCTTTGGGGGAATCCCTTGCGCACTGATTGCACAATTTTGATTAGCACGCGAACATTATCGAGCGTGGTCCGGATTCAATTCCGCAGGAGTCCATTGGACAGACTCTTACGGAACTCACTTTACAAAAAACTGTACGCCCCGTCCTTTGAAGCACACCAGCTCATTAAAGGCGTTCATAACAATTCACTCACTCACGCTACATGCGCCCATTGGTTTCCACCAAATTTTGTGTACGTGTTTCCCCAGCACTCTACTCGACTCTCACGTAAATTTGCCATGGGCCCGAAGCCAGACCCCTACAGGTATATTGCGGACAGATTGTCAGTGCTCCGAAACAGCAAAAGAATAACGGACCAATTACGCTCATATCGATCATGATTGGCCATTCTGACTAAACATCCATCGACATTGGCGTGGTACAATATTTCAACATTCAAAGTTATTCCGGAAACATGAGAAACGTGCTATACTACATTCAGAAAACGTGCAGGAAAAAAAGCTTGGCAGGTTAAAATATTAAGCTTACTTGTTAGAGAAAAATTACTGTTTGAATATGTCTGGCGACACCGATCTACACTGACCGATACCGCTCCAAAATGTAGATGAAGTGCATGTTTGAGGTATTGTTCTTCAAGGATAGGTCCCTGCCAGTGGATAAGATAACGAAACGCAAATCACAAGGTTACAGGTTCGAACTCAGTTGAAGACAGATGTGATAATTTTCAACACTCAATGGACTCAAACTCTATGAGAACATCAAAATAATTTCTGTTTCCTAGGTAACGACTCAATTATTATTAAACATATGTTCGAGCATTACAGTTAAGTCATTACACTATACCTATACAAATTACTTACACTACAGTCATTACACTACAGTACAAATTCATTACACTATTTACTGGATCATTTGATTGCAGTCAAACTTGATATAACGATGTAGAGAAGTACATCGAACTCGGACAAGCATGAATTAGGGCAAATAATGTACGATAGAAGTTTAAGGTTGCCCTTGTCCAATCACAAAACACACGACATGATCAAAAGTACTGGATATATATATATAGGCTATTTTAAATGGATGAACATAAGTGGTCCTCTTAAAAAAACAAGAGTCAACAGCATGTCTCAATGAATGAACAAAATCCACTTTCTTGCTCCTTTGTTCACACTTTCACACTTCATGTCGAAATTTCAATATATGGACACTCTTCGATTTCCAGTGTTAAAGTTATTCGAAATTCGCAGTTCTAATTAATTCATTTGTCAGCAAACACATATTTCAGAATTGTTTGTCTTTGAACTAGTGATTTACTCGAGAATTGTCCAGATCGTTTGGAACATTCATGTGGCATATAATCAATAATTTTCTTCCAAGGAAAATGACGCCAGCAGATGCCCACATCATGAGAGCAATTTCCTTCTTTAAACTTCCCTTCTTATACTCTCTTTCCGTAGATACAGATATCATGGGAGTTATGTTGCATGAAGTCGGAAAATACTTACGAATTAGCTTTTCAGCACAAATATTATTCTCTTGTCAATCAAAATTGCAGTGATCATAAACCGTCATTATTTTATTTTCAACTCTCGATAGAAATGGTTTTGTATTATTCTTAAAGCTTAATTCTGAATTTTCGACATGCTTGGAGAACGCGTGTGTATGTAGACATCAGATATAGAACTATCTCGGAAAATACGAAAGGTATGGTAACCCTGCTGAAACAACTCTAGTTACTGATAGTCACACAGAAGTTCAAAACTGTTCTGACTTCACAGAGCAAGAATTCAACCGGATTACAAATTGTAGATCATATAAGTCTTGCGAAGCAGAGATTAGATGATGTGTTCGGCTTATTGATGTGCTCACTGATGCTATAACGAAGAAATCCTCTTCACTACACTATTTCACCCAAATTAAAACAAAAGTCGAGATGTCGTTCCTATACGTAGAGTGTGTGCGCTATGTCCTACATTTTGTATGACATAAGCCTACTGCACACATGCATTTTCCTGTCTTCTTTTACAAACAAAAAAAGTATTTGGAGAATATTAGCATACCCTGTTAAGTTAATATGAGGTTATTTTACTTTAAACGACGTGTTCTGTGATGGTGATGTGTATGAGGAAGAATAACCATCACATAATATAGTTTTGGGTAAATCAAATATTTTGTGAATGTAACAAGATTTGTTTTACATTTGGAATTCGTGTGCAATTTTGGTTCATAATCGCCAAAGATATTTAAGGTGTTAATTCCAACGTTCAATATTTTCATTATATCCATATTCTTAATCTATTTAAATGTGCGATTAGATTAAAGTGTACTTTAATGCAATGTGACATATCTTAACGTGGGATGTATACTTCATTTATTTTTCCTCTGCGAATATAGCCATTGTGTATATACTTAGTACAACCAAAAGCACCTATTAAATTTGGGTTTAACAAGCACATGGATCATATTCGCAGAGGTGAAAATAAATCAGGTATGTGATCCGATTTTGTCGAGAAAGGCCACTTTGAAGTTTGAATAGCGTCAATTGGTTACGAAAAAAACAAAGATGTAAACAAAGCCACTACAGAGGGTTGGTGTACGAACAACGAAAACGGTAATGCCTGCAAAAATCTGCATAGTTCACGGAGAAACGTAACCATTGTTACCATCAAACTAAAATTTGCACCAGTATAATTTCATACGAGTTCCACTGACAATGTAACTCATACATAGAAAAATACCTTCATTCGCTACTCCCTCCATCAGAAACGTGGCTTAAATTACGATTCATGAGGAAAACTTCGAGAGTGATCTGCTACGCGGACAAATCTTATGTCTTAAGTTGTTAAAAAAAGTACGTCAATGGTGACAGTTTCATTCCACAATTGGGTGTTTCTACCTCCGAAACTGCTTACGTTTCGAAATTAATTAAACGGTACTTCTTTACTAGTTTTTGTCTGAATAATTCACCCTTCACTTTTGTTACCACCATTTAAAAAAAATGTTGTGTATAAAGGATTGAAATTATAAATATGGAATATAATAGTAATAAAAAACAGCTCGTACTATTTTTCTTTCCACTATAAAACTTCCATATACAAGGTGTTCCTAAACAATGTTCCAAACTTCAGGAGAAACATCAAAACAATAAAAAAGTATTTATTTTTTGAAGAAATTCAAAATTATGCGTTATTTTCAAGCTACAAGAGCTCAAAGTTACACATAATGACGTGAACGGTATTGGCTATCAGATGATAAAGTAGTACCGGATACATCCGCAAAAGCAATGTTTATGATTGAGGAGGTGCTACATAGACAGATTTCGGAGCATAAGAATGTTATTGTCAAGGAATTCATTGGTTTCATAGAGCATAGAAATAAACTCTAAGCTGAATTTCAAATCATAATAAACTTCGCTTAAAAATATGTGTATTGGGCACTACTTTGACTATGATTTACTAAGCCTACGTCATTACTTTTTAAAAAATGGCACAATTTTTAACGCTGCTGATTTAAATTTGAGCGCCTGTAGCTCCGAAACTATATCGGATTTTTTTTCAAAGGAATGTTTTTCTTGTTTTAATATGAACAATAACCTTCCACAGTTTGGGCTTTATTTCAGGAACACACTACACACACACACACACACACATATATATATATCAGACTGTTCCAACAAAAGTAAATCGAAACCAGTGTAGTTATTGGAAGAATAGTCATATTTTTTTCACAAAACTAGGTAGATTCTGTTAGCGAGTTCATATTTTGCTATTTCTGAAAGAGACGGAAGTTTTCTGAAAAATGTGATTCCCTCAGCAACTCACAGGAAGCTTGTACCGTAGAACGGAAATAATGTTATGTAAGCTTTTCGAAACCATGGAAATATATTTCCCTTTCCATTGGTGACTGCTTGTTTCTCTTTGATCGTAGGTGAAACTGATCTCGTCTTTTCCCTTCTCTCTCTCTCTCTCTCTCTCTCTCTCTCTCTATCTATCTATCTCTCTCTATCTGTGTCTCCCTTTACTTTCTCTGTCTCTTTATCTCTGTCTTCCTTCTTACTGAAAACTCTTTTTGGGTGGCCTTCCAATTAAAGGAGCGATCCACTGAACAAGTTTGTGTGTGTGTTTGCTGTTGTAGTTTCAACGCGGGAGTAGCGTACTAGTATCTCTGAAGCTACGTTTTTTTTTATCTTGCTCTGTATTGAAAAAAAAAGTTTCCTGTTTCTCTTTTTTCTAGTTCTATTGATCCCCTATCCTCCATTATTTCTTCCCTCTCTTCTTCGTCCTTGATTTCTGATCCAATTACCAACCGTTCTGTTCTTCCTCTTCTAGATTCCGCAGACGCCTAAAGGTTCACTTTAGAGAATTGCACAGAAAAGTGCTGAGTGGTTTAAAAGTTTATTTTTCTCTTCGTGCAAATGGAACAACTTGCAACAGGTTTTTCCAACTCAATCTTTTGTTCTAACGTAATTCATTTAGCTTACTTTGTACTTAGCCTACTTCCCTTTTTCTCAGTTCCCTATTTTCTTTCCACTATGCGATACGAAAAGATTTTCAATTATCTATTGGTCATCCATTAGAAGCTCTTAATGGCCTTCTGTTGCCACGTTAGTACAGTTTCTAGTTTTATAATAGATTAACAACCTGTTAGAGTTCAAAATAGTAACTGAATGTTTTTGTTCATTGTTGACGAACAAAGTATTAGCTTTGACAAGTACTTTCATCTTTGTTTGAAAGACAGTTTATAAGTATATTACTATAAGAGAGTAGAGGGAAATATTTCTTAAAATAAGACGTAAACACAATATAACTACAGGTAAAAGTCATATCTGCTTCCCCTCTGTTAACTATCTGTGTTAATACCATAATACAAAGCTTTACACAAATTGTGAGCACAATGGGTATCTTTGTAAGGGGTGAGTCCATACCAAATCAATCAATAAAAAATAATATTAGATCTTAGGCTTTAGAAAATGTGTGATAGTTATTAATTGTGTTATATGCATCAATACGATCAAAAATACAAAATTTCTTGTTTTTGTCACTTTTAGTTTTTGAGTTAATTTTTTTAAGATCGACTGATTTTTGACGCGTTTTGAAACTTTTAAAAGCCCGAAATTCATTTTCTCTTGTCTTAAACAGCTCAAACTTGCACCATTCGTTTCAAAATGTCAAGAGTTGTAATTTGATATATTATTTGACTTTATCAGACCAACGTTTATATTTTTTAACAAATGAAACAAAACTTGTTATTTAAAAAATCAGAATCGAAATGTTTAATTTAAAAAAAAATATGTTCAATGTGTTGATTGAAATTTTTGTGCCAAATTTCATTATGGTGTTTCAATGGGATCATGTTGAAAAAAAATGTTTAACGAAAGTACACAGCGACATATGCATAACGTGTATAAATATCTTAAACGACAATATGCATAATGACTTTTAGCAAAGTAAATTTAATTGGTTAAAATGTGACATACAGTATCTTCATTTCAGTTCCATTGTAGAACAAACCGAGCCGCCGTAGTGCAGTAATAGAGCATTGGCGTAACATTCGGGACGTCGTGGGTTCAATCTCAGCGGCCGACCATCGTGACTAAGGTTTTTCCAGGGTATTACCTCAGTCACACCAGGCAAACGCCGAGATGGCACCTTCAACATAGGTCTCGGCCGACACCTTCCGAATCCTGGCCCTATCCGGGCCTGAGCCTTAGATACCTAAAGGCCATAAATATATTTCAATTTAAAACATATTGTAGAACAAAACTAGTAAAAACTAATCAGTCCAGCCTGATCTCTGTATTTAAAAAAAAGGCGCTAAGGATTATTAGTTTGAGATAATTTAGTTACAGCTTAATAAACCTACCACTTAATTATTATAGATTTATTACTCTAACACCTATAATAAATCCGAAGGAACAATGGAATTATTATAATGTGGTAGATTCCGTATTTCTGGAAAGAATGTAGCTCACAAAGCCTTCACTTATGTACTATCACAATGCCAATGAATATATTGAAGATTGGGATTGAGTTATTTTGTTTCGAAAGAACTGGATGAAACTACGATACTCCTAGAAATGTATCGAAGATCAATGTTGAATTGGCCGCTTGTTCTGCAGATTGCCAAATGACTGCCTTTTAAAATTAGGTGATTTGTGTCACTTAGAAATGGATATTAATTGATACGAGATTT
>JAGDQP010013345.1:20745-48041 GCA_022664845.1 Lepisma saccharinum | reverse complement strand
AAAGCCGGAAGGGCAGTTTAAGGTAAATTTATGATAAAAAGTAAAGAATTTACTTACAGCTTATTTTTTCCATACTGGAAAACACACACACGAACACAAATATACAGATGACTTGATATTTCGGTCTATTTAGAACGTATTCTTGATTGTAGAAGAAAAGATGAACACTTGCAGATTGAATAAAAGACTAGGACGACAATGGCACCACGTAGCGGACGACGCATCAAATTTGGAGAACAAGTGACTGCTATCTAGCGCCTGGATTTCAGGAGCTTGGAACAATTGGAACTGTAAAGCTTGTAAGTTCGAGATGTGATTGTGGAAGGAAATGTGTTGAAAATGCAGAGCAAACGGGATGTTTAGTTATTGACGGTTATGGCCAGGATTCATTTTCGCGCTCAAACCATGAATAAAGGTACCCTCCCTCCCTGTTGAGGTGCTGGTCGTAGGGGGCAAAACGTGTATTATGGCAACCAGGATAAGATAGATCAAAATTGGTGTTGTGAGACTCGGTGTGTGAGGAGACTGGAGCATCGGATTTGTTGATAGTACAGAAGTGATGGTTGTTAATACGAAGGTTCAGAGCACAGCCTGTTTCCCCCACATAACAGGCATCGCAGAACTTCCAGGTTAGGATGTATAAAACATTAGAGGTGTGGCATATACCCTTGGGATTTAGGGTGTACCGGCCATTAGCAGTATTGATAGTGATTGTGGGAGAAATGATGAAAATGGAGCAGGTCCTACATCTGGATCCTTGCATGTATGTGCGCCGGTTTGGCGTGGTGGCGAGGAAGGATTCGTACGAACCAAGATGTTTCTAAGATTAGGTGGATGTTGAAAAGCTAATCTAGGTTTGGTGGGGAATACTGATGTTGTGTCTGGGTCAGATTGGACGATGTGGAAATTATTCGAGTGTAGGATTTTCGCTTTATAGCAGTCAATTGTTCTCCAAGCTTGATGCGTCGTCCGCTAAGTGTCGCCATTGTCTCCTCAATCTTGTAGTACTCAGTATATATTTGTTTATGTGTGTGCTCTAATACGGAACATATAGCTGTAAGTATATTTTTCATTTTTTTTCATAAATTTACCATACATATACCATAAATGGATAAGAAAATAAAAAAGGATACTTACATAGAAGAATACTGAGACAGGCGTACAAAAATTCACAAACACAATAGAAAGTCGGCAACGTCTCGCAAAAGCGTTTTCAATGGTAGGAGAGAAAATGGACAGAGCGGACGGGGGATTTGTGTTAAGGATACGCCATTTTGCCAACTGGTGTATCCTTTATATATATATTTCATATATAATAAGTGAAATATTAATAGAAAGGAAATGAATTGTACTTACGTAATATCTTGATGAAAATCACGTACACCATTACCTACCACTTTAAAGTCACTTATAATTTTCGACTTCTGCCATCATCAGTTGTTGACAGGAAAGAAGTTCACCTCAACACACGTTCACAATTTAAAGGGATAGAAAAATAACACGGCGGACGACCACATCAAAAACAATTGACGACGTTCTGCGCTGTGCGCAAGTACTCATGGGAAATGGTGTTTTGTGTTAAAAATTGAACTGGATACAATAAAAATATATATACCTATATATTGAGATTCAGTAAGGGAAAAGTTGTCAGGAAAGTGGAATACAGTATAGAAAACGCACTGCGTAAAAAGTGGGATTTAGTATAGAAAACGTGGGATATAGTACATAAATCCCACTGTTTTTTGGGGGTACGTTTTCTATACTAAATCCCACTTTCTCGGGTGCGTTATCTGTTCTGTATCCCACTTTCCTGACTACGTTTTCCTTACAGAGTCCCAGTTTTTATATATTTTAATTGCACCCAGCTAATTTTCACCACAAAACACAATTCCCAAAAACCGTTTCCCATGAGTACTTGCGCACGCGCAGAACGTCAATTGTTTTTGATGTGGTCGTCCACCATGTCATTTTTCTATCCCTTTAAATTGTGAACGTGTGTTGAAATGAACTTCTTTCCTGTCCACAACTGATGATGGCTGAAGCCGAAAATTGTGACTTTATAGTGTTGTGTGTGTAATTGTGTACATGATTTTTGTCAAGATATTACGTAAGAACAAATCCTTTCTTTTCTATTAAAATTTCACCTATTATAATGTCTATCCGGTCTACTATATGTACTTTATATAATGACCGAGATGACGTCCAAATGCAAGATGGGAAAATGAAATCAAGAGTTTTTCAGGAGCTACATGGATGAGGATAGCAGCAGACAGTAATGTGGAAAGAAACGGCAGAGGCCTTCATCCAGCTGTGGATAGAAAATGGCTGAATATTATATATATATATAACCTGATTTTGAATGCGAATCTCTATGTTTTGGATCCTCCTGAGTCGATTCGCATTCAAAATCAGGTTTTTTTTTCTGGCGTATTTAAAGTGAATAGGTTTCCTAAAACAAATTAAAAGATTAAGGGTCCTATTTCATGTACGTGTGAAATTCCCGATCTATAGCTTCCTCAGAGGCGTTACACACTATTTTTTTCGTATGTTACGGGGAAGAGCGACAGTTCCAGTTGTTTTCAGTAATGAATTGTATTTTTTTAACCAGGGGAAGAAAAGAATATAAGGAAAAAAAAAATCTGGAGAAACCATAATTAACCAGATATTTGTGTGAAGCTGCTAAGAAAGACTTTTTGGTGAGAATCTACATAGAATGACAAAGCCGGGAAAAGAGATAACACCTGCCGTTTCTGAAAACACATCCAGGATAATTTATTGGTGTGAGAGGGGACGGTAGGATGAACGATCATGAATTTCTCCCCACTGCAGTCGGGTCCCTTGTCTTTCTCACAGAGTTTCGCTCAGGTTACATGCCACAGTGCTTGTGTGGCCGTGCAGGGTAGTTACAACGATAGTTAACGTAGCTATTTCAGTTTTTTATACCCTGTATATACTGTTGTAGACGTCCCTCTAGCTCCAAGTTAACATCAATACCAGCCCCTTCTTGTGTACCAACTTTGGGACACCTAAATGAATTCCTTCTGGGTGTTCTTTAATGCATTTCCACCCGTGTAACTCAATCAGTCGAACATGAGAAGGGAATATAATAGTGTTGGAGTGTTTTTGTAACAATAACGTTGAAGATTTACTGCGAGTGCAAACAATACTAGAGAAAAACATATTTCACGTCACGCTGTTCCAAGTGAGGAGAGATTAATTGCCAAGGATTCATGCTACAGTAAAACAATGACCCCAAACACACTTCTCAGTTATGTAAGTAGTATGCTGAAACGAAACAAGACTCAGGAATGTTACAATCCATGGTTCAGCCCCACAATCATCGGATCTGAATTGCTGTGGGACGAAATGGACAAAAAAAAAGTTACTCAGAAGAATTTGGCCACTGTAGATGAACTGTGTGGAACATCTGTTGACTGCCTGGAAGAAAAATAATAACCGACGACCGAAAAATTAACTAGACGAATGCCACGTATCTGTAATGCCATTAAGGCAAGAAGCCCACATAGATAAACATTGCTGTGGAAATTGTATTAAGCGTGCCTCTGAATACACTATGTTGGCAAACTTCAAAACACTGAATCCTGCAAGTGCTTTTGCTATCTTACATGCTTTCTATACCGGTATCTTGCTTGAGAAGAGAAATATACTAATCTACACTCAATACACAAACTCTCAGAAGACAAATCGCTTACTTACTCTAGTGATTCTAAACGGTGTATGTATGTGCAAAATACCGTAAAAAGAAGTGTTATATTTTCTCTTACGTTAAAATGTTTGTTGTTGTGATGGAAATTTGGTTAAGTTTTTAAACTAGAACTACAAAAAAGAAGTACATTATTTACTTAAACAAAGCGGACTGGAGCGTGTTAGCAATTTTCTTCCAATTTGTATTCTAGCATTACTCTCGGGTCAATTCAGTCTCCTTTACCAAAAATATAATGGAAGTTCATGCTAACCGGTAAGGCTGATCCTTAACTTTTCGCAGGAGAAGTGTATTGTGTGGAATATTGCCTCTCCTCTCCCTATATGCCTTTGTGTTCTACAAGTTAGCATTATGTACTATTACTATTATTTACTTAAAAGAGCATGTTAACATATGGGGAGGAATGTAAAGGGATGTAAAGTGACATAATAAAAAAAAAATGAGTTCATCTTTTAATATGTGACACGAAAAATAAATATCTTGAGTCACATAAATTGCGTGTCTTAATAAAATTAGAAGTCTTTTATCTATATATTAAAAAAAGTCTGCTAAAAAGGCTTTGTCTAGTCCGTCCGGCCGTTCTACTGCACCGATTTTGACCATTCTTTTTTCGTATTTCCGATTAAATAGATGAGCCGTCAAGAAACCGAATTCCTCTCCGTCAAGTCTAAACTGAAGGAGAAATGTTTGAGTGTTCTCCCTATGTATTCCTTATGGGGAACATTTATCACAAACTTTGCCCAGTCCGTCCGGCCGCTCTACTGGGCCGATTTTGATCATTCTTTTAAAAAATGTTCAGCTTAACACGTAGATGAGCCATCAAAAAGCCGTATTCCTCTCCGTCAAGTCTGAACTAAAGGACAAGTGTTTGAGCGTTCTCCCCTACACATAGGAGAGCCTGGTTACAATAGAGGGGGCGCAGCCCCCAAAATTTACCAAATTAAGAGCGCAGCCCGCCTCGTGAAAGCGAGTATTGTTGAATGGCCCAATGACTGTTGCCACCATATTATATTCACCCCGCACCAACGGGCGGGTACTTTTGCTCGTTATTATTAATTTGCCAATGTCACTATCTACAGATCATCCGTTTCTTCAATGTGTTAATGGAAAATTGGAAAACTAGTCAATATATTTAAGAACGGTCTTTATACACAGACAACGGGACACTTCGTATACTTAGAAGCACTTCAGCCTGTGTGAGTTGGCAACGCGGAGCGAACAGCTGCAGCGAGTATCGTTTCATTTTTGTTTCCAATATTCAAACTGCCATGCATCGCTATTGCCAAAAGAATACCAGAATACTCTTAAAATTCGATGAATAATAGGGGAATAAATCTACCTATGGGGTCTTCTAACATAAATTAGGTACGAACTAACTAAATATTAATTTCACAATAAAAATTAAATATTTATGTATACTTTATTAAGAACCAGCCTGGATTCTAATAACAAAGATGGGTGGTAACGCACTATAAAAAGCATAGAAACTGAACTGTTTCAAACATTCTAAGTTGTAGATATGTGATACAGTTCGAATCCTATGAACATGTCAGTCATTACTGCGTGTTCTTAACATCAAAAACTTAACGAAGGAGGCAGAAAACAAAAATAATATTAAAGAAATGAATATCACAAGTATAGTAATAAAATATTCACACAAATTAATACAGTATCTTCTTGTGACATTTTACTTGACAGTTTCATTTGAACTAAGAAATAGATCATGCACTTAATTATCTATGTAATTAGTGACCTATTATGAAAGAGCACGAGTAAACAACGAATAGAATATTGCCATTTAGCTATATTTCCAAATGAATAGTATTTAAGTAAAAATTTTCAAAAAATGAAAGAAAGAATGTAAGGATAAGATACAAGATGTACAACCTAGCAAGATAATAAGGAGTCGGTAAATTCCAAACCTTATATTTTATCGCTTCCCCTGTTTCCTCCACGTATTGTACAATAATTGAAATTCGCTTGAAATTGAATTTATCTTTACGGCCTTTAGGCAACTTTGACTCAGGTTGGATGCATGATGGAAAAATTGGAGGAATGAAGAAAGTGGAAGGAAACGGGAGAATCCCGAAAAAAAAACATGAACAATGTGTTTGTCCACCTCATAAACCCACACGGAACGAGCCGGGATCGAACCACGGAGTGCTCTACTACAGAGTCACCGCGAACAATCACTTGATAGAAACTAGTTACTTTTCTTTTGTGTGTTCTCCATAACACAGATGTTTTCCTTTTCTGTGATTTATAAACAGAGCCAAACAGAAACTCACTACTATAAAATCCACCTTACGCTAACCCAGTAAATGTTAAGCGCAAACAGCTTTTCCTAACAAGGAAACTGCTAAGTTGGTAGCTTAGTTTCATTACTTAAGTAGAAACAAAAAAAAAGGAAGAAACATTGAGAATCTACTTACCTTTCCTGATATTTCAATTCCTATTTCATCCAGAACCTTCTGCACAACCTGTTCACTTTCCTCTTCATCACCAGATTCATCCAGAATATCATCCAAGGTATCATTCACTAAAATAATAATACAGAGCGATTACTTTTCACTGATGCTACAAATATTATCCTAATTTTATACACAAACACACTGATATACATACAATCAAGTGGAATGAAATAGGGAGAAATTTAAACTCAAGACCTGTGGTGTTGGGGTGGCTGAGAAGTGAAAACATTAGGAAGTACGAAAAATGACTCGAAACAACATGAAAGGAAACTGTATATAATTGCTTCGACTACATTAAAAATAATAGACATTGAAACAATACAGCAAAAATGAAGAGAAAACAAGGACATGAAATGACCACACAATTAGCCCCCGTGGTCCAGTAGGTAACGTTTTGGATTCGGTACTGTGATAGGAAGGCAAGCACATTCGATTCTGCTGCCGACTATCCTGACAGGTTTTCCAAAGTTTCACCAGGCGAATGCCAAACCAAGACTGACCGACAGGTTTAGGTCACAGCTACCTTCTAGACCAGTGTTTCTTAACCACCGGGGCCATGGCCACCAAGAGTCTTCTGTTGTAAGCGAACATGCCTTTAACATATAATTTGCCTTATCCCATTGTATACAGAAGTAACAAAATGAACGAATTTGGCGTTTTCGAAAATTCCTGAATAGGGCCGTTTTCCTTTACACAACAGATGGGTTTTCGAGGAAACGAGCTGTAACATGGGTGAATTTGGAAGAATTTAGACTTTTCTTAGAACGCTTTCTGTGCACGTACAGCCCCTAATTATTGTATAGTAATGTTTCATGGTTCGTTGCAAAGATTGAAATGTGAATTAAAAAAAAAAACTTTTTTTTTTTATCACGGTAAATGTGAAAGGACTGAAATCTCCGATAATTTGCTGTCGTTATGGTAACACTACCTGTTGATAGGAATAATATAATTGTGGATTATGCCTCAATTTCAGCCTGTGAAAACATTATTTCATCAGCAGCCCCAGTTCTTGAATACAATCTTGCCGGGTTACGACCTCCAAAAGACTGAATCACACTCAGCAGCATCCTAGCTTTGTAGTATTTCTTTAAGAACACATCTACTGAATTTTAAACTTTAGAAGGTAGTGTTACTGTCTGAAGATGTTCAAATATTTACTGAAATTTAATAAGGCAATGAACCTATTTTATAATGTGAAATTTAAAACAAAAATTAACCTGACAATGCAAATCGTTATTGTTAATTTTGCACTTACAGAATTTCTTGGCCTGTAACGGTTATAATTTAAAATCGCTTTACACATATGATTTAGACTTAACAATACACAAAAGCCGTTACTAAGAAATACTTTAGAAATTATTCCGTTCTGAACAGACGTCCTGAATTGTCAGCGAGAGTACTTTCTGGCTTCCTTGATTCCCTGCGGTAGGTTACCAAATGAGCTACGATGTATACTTCACCAACAACTCAAGACGTCTTCCCATCGGTGCAGCCAGCTGCACCTTATAGCTGGGTAGATGATTTTGCACTGAAGAGAATAAAAGGTACCTCATCGCCTTGGTACACAAAACTCACTACAAGACAAAATGTGGGAGATTTCTTCTCTCTGTGCAATGTAAATCAATGACGGTGAGGACCTATTCCACAGTAGCATCTTATATACCATTCTACGAAAGACTAAAATTATCTTTTTCATGTACAGAGGCGTTTATTGGCTTATATTACCGAATGATCCATAAAGGAAGGCATGGCCACTCAAAACCCTGTAGAATTACAAAAATGACGACACGTAGCCGTAATTCGAAATTGACTCACTCAAAGCTTTCGATGCCCACCTCAGACTTCATTCTCAAGATTCAACAACTAAATAGTAATTAAATAATTATGATTTGTCGTTGTGATTATATTCACCAGGAGACGTTGCGGAGCTCATGAGCAACTGATCCCAGACAGCCTTGAACTTCAAGATTAAAATCAGTTCCCTGAAAACAAAATTTCCGATATTTCTTGGTTTTATTCAAACCTGCAAGAAAAACGAATGAACTTAAATCAATTATGTCCTGTTTCCAATGCAAGTTGAGATATGGCTGACATTTTCTGTCTTTCAAGTATCTTCACAATCATTAGAATTGGTAAGGTAAGGTAAAATTAAGTATGCGCATGGTAATTGCACTAAGGTTTACGCCCGTCCCGAAACATTATTGGTTTTCTGAGAAAGCGGATAACGTCTATCCAAAGCAAGCAGTTACGTATTTGCTGCAACAGGTGCTAAGGTACTACCAGATTGAAAAAGGACATCAGCATAAATATCAACTGAGTTTTCCACGGGTGGTTTACAAGAAACAGCTAAAACTTCGCTGTCGATGTAACTTAAAAGAAGAGCGCCAATTCGATAACACGAAACGGGAAACGGAAAAAGTGTGTGGTTTTCCTACAAATCAGCGGTGACGGCTGAGAATTAAACAAAACATGAATATTAAAACCACTATACCAAATAACATTGCCTTGGATAGTCATAAGCGTAATTTAAATTGATACACTGAAAAACATAACAAGAAACTGGAAAATACTTTAGCAGCATACTCTTTAGTCAAATCTCAGTTCGGTGCCGAAGTTTTTCAAGGATTTATAACAGTTCTAAAAGTCTGATATTGAGACATTCTAATTTATTCACCTCTTTAGTTTTTGCTAAAATGTCGCGAAGCTCTCTCGCAAATTTATCGCGTTCTCCGAGGCGGGGGTGGTGGGTGGAATCACACAGTTAGTTGAATTACACCACTACTTCTTGTTTCAGTCTCCGACAGCGATTGCAACGCCGTGAATCTTTTTAAATAGCCTGGAAATGAGAGTGCTTTCGGATACTGGATAATCCTGACAAATGCCTTCGTATGTTGCACGTGCAAAATAATGAGATTAATTGCACGGCCCAACTTGGTTGATGAAACTGCTGCTTCATACCTGCTTGGGAATAGAACCATAGGAACAATATGTCTTCTGTCGTCAAGTTTCTTCTTCACGATCGACATAGAATCATCAAAAATGATAATCCAAGACATGATCTGGCCTGCACTATATACGAGTATTTACACTAATATCCTCATATTGATTCATCCTTAAATTCGTCTCCCAATATATAAATTCATCACAACTGCGTTCCAATACCAGAAGACTATGAAGCTGCACAGTTCCAGTCATTCCTTTGGACACTAAAGGATCAAATATTTCTTAAATGTTGCCATAAAGAAAGTTCAAACTCACGCCTACGAAGATTTTATTCGAGCTTATTTGAAAGGAACAAATGCAGTAAACATCCTGCATTTTATTTAACAAACCAGATTTGTTATTCACAAACAACCCATTTCTCCAGTGCTGTAAAGTACACGCGAACTTAAGGCAGACAGACACACACACACAAAGCATAAATACAATAAACTTCTACAGCAGAAATTTAAAATTAAGTTGATCAGAAATTACCTTATATAGAAAAAGATCCATGTAACCATATAACCATTAAAGACTTCACAAATATTAATATCAAATTTGTATGTTTCGTCAGCAAATAGATGTAAGCTATATTTACAAATACTACTATTTGTGGCCTGTAGCCAGATTCATTCTACCATATCAAATTATTTCCCGATAGTAGTTCTTTTGATATAGTCTCCTTGTCTGTATTCAGTGATTCTGGCTGTAAATGGACTCCCAAAGATAGTGGTTACTAACAGATTTCAATTTATTTAGTAGTTTGCTCTCTTTTACTAACTGACTGGTGTCTGCAAGACTGTTTTGTTAGACCTGACACCGGTTTCTCGTCCACAAAATTAATCTGGTTATAACGTAATCTCTGAAATATAGTTTACGTCTATTTGTTGACAATGCACTGCATTGACAAAATGTACAAACTTCGATTAAAAATGCATTTATAAGGAGCACATATAAAATTTTAATTTTTATAACAAATTCTTATACGTCTTTTAATGTAAATATTCCATGGATGATCGGTAAAATTTTACTAAAATGAACGCGTGAAACATGAAATCTGTAACATCTATAAATACCGTGCTGCTCTGCTTATCCTCGCTTACTGAACACTAAGACACTTACTTAGTTTTCTTATATTTACTTATATTATTAAAGCTCGAAGTAAAAGAAGTTTTTAATCCATATTCCTGCCTTATTGCATTTATGCACATACCCACATATCTAAGGTACCTAATGATACTTGTTCTTAATTAATTCTGATAATAGTTAAATCTGAAATTATCAGCACTATCTAGCATCATGATATAACACGACACGGGAACTACAAGAACCAAGAAGCTAACTTGCATGAGCCTATGATTACACTCGCTGCTTTAAAATCTAAGAGGTTTAGATTAGATTTCTAGCAGGGCTCACACGTTGAACTGCGTGATAAACAAATGTAAACCTTAGGAGAGAGAGATGAGTAGAAATCATCCTACGTACATCAGTACAAGCTTGTTCAAGAAATTTACTACTCTCGAGGGTTCCAATGTAAGGATTAAGCAAAACTTGTCGTGAAGTAGTTGTTTTAGGAATAAAATATTTGAATCTAACATAACATTACGTTCTGAATGGAGTTAAAAAGACATTGTAAATAAACCGCTTAGTTCTAAAAATCCATATTAATGGTAGTTAAAATCGGAAGTGAGACTGTGATAAAAAGACTTCCCAATAATAATTATATAATCTAAACGGGGACAAAAGAAAGAAGGAAAGAAAAGAAAACGTCCTCTGAATCATTCTGAGTCCTTAACAACAGAATATTTAATAGGTAAAGATGTCTGTTGAATGCCAGCTGCTGAATAAATTCTGTTAATAGCAGGGTTGGAAAAAAAAAAAACATGTTTAAAACGTACTTTTTTTTTGTTTTTTTTTTAAAACACGTTTTTATAGACTGCAAAAAAAACGTGTTTAAATCGTTTAAGATGTTTTAAACATTTTCTTAAAAATAAAAAAATGATAGGGGTTACGATAGGTACTCCATCAACAGTAGCTTCTATAACGCTTCAATCGCACTTCCGGTCTATTCATAAGAATTTACTGTACTGGAAATTGTAGGTTCTATTTTACTAATTTGATGAAATTTGCTATTTATTAAAATTCAATGACAAAGCCATTTATTATATAAAGGGTAAAAAGGTAAAGGTATACCCTGTGCAATGAGCACGCACGGCGAACGGCGCATGGAGGATGTGGAGGTAGCGATCCACATATTCTCGACCAACGGCACGAAGTGAGGTGGGATGGTCAGTCCCACGCTCGGCTGCCTTTACCTCCCAAAGTGCCCAGGAATATCAAGGACACTGTGGTACTCAATTTGATAGAACGCTGAATATATCCCTTGAAACAATGAAGAAAAATTCTCTAGTGCCTTTTGCCGGGATTTGAATTACACTTCTTGAAATGTTCTCTCGTTCGGGCAACAAGACCTGCCATTTCCTTTTTACACAGTCTACACTTGGCTTTTACGGTTATTTTCGGAAGGATTAACTTTAATAAAGTGTGTCCAGATCAGGGTTTGAAAAAACAAACCCACCTGGGCCCAGGCGGGGTTTTTCGGGTTTAATCGGGCTTTTTCGTGTTTTAGATATAAAATGAGAAGGTATATAAATGTCAAGCTATGTACAGACCTCAGTCAGTAACGGTGTGTCACTACTGTTGAATCAGGAGACTTGGAGTGGACTTGTTATGTGTGGGGGCTCATTTCATGGTATATTGAATTTTATTTAAGGCCTTTAGGCATCTAAGGCTCAGGCCGGAAAAGGAGAGGGGAAAGGATTCTGGTAGGTGTCGGCCAGGGCCTATGTTGAAGGTGCCATCCCGGCATTTGTCTGGTGACTGAGGAAAAACCCTGGAAAAACCTCAGTCAGGATGGTCGGTCGCTGGGATCGAACAAACGACCTCCCGAATGCCCTGGATTCAAGCCACAGCGTGTTACGGAACCCAAGATAATTCTAGGTGTTGTCATTCCGCCATTCATAGAAGAGACTGAGGAAAATGAGGGATAACCCCATTCGGAAGAGACTGAGGAAAATGAGGGATAACCCCATTCGGGATGGTCTCACATACGAATGAGCAGGGTCTAATTAAAATAAAATCCTTTAAGGCCTTTAGGCAACTTTGGCTCAGGGCGAATGAAGGTTGACGGAATAATGAATGTGAGAGAAACCGGAAGAACTCCGAGAAAACCCACGCACATAGTGTTTATCCACCGCACGGGCCGGGATCGAACAAAGAACACCACGCACCCGAGGTGAGTGCTCTACCACTGAGACCCAAGCAGGATCTGAATTGCCGCTTAACCTTCCCAGTTTCACTTAGCTGTCCAGCATAACAACCACCAGACCACAATAGGCGGTGTAAACATATATATTTTTTTTCTTTATTCTCATGGAAACTTTTATACATTGTCTCGGACTTTCCCAACACAATATGCACAATACAAGGGGCAATAGAATTTTGGACTATGTGTTATCCACATGTGATAAATGTATTATCACTCCATCTCTAAATTTACTTTCATCTGATCACGAGAGTTTGGAGGTGGAACTATCCATTAATATTTTAAAAACAAAGTTGAAAGCTCCTCCTTTCACTCCAAGGCAGCATATTCCTCTCTGGAGAAAAGCTCGTTGGAATGATATTAACCGCGCTCTTTCTCTTTTCCCATGGTGTATACTTGAAAACTTAACTGTAAATGAAGCTATTGATTTGTTCACGGATGTAATTCATGCTACCTGTAAAGACTTTGTCCCTACAAAGAAATTCCGATCCTCTAAATATCCTCCCTGGTTTGATACAGAAGCGCGGTCTGTTTTGAAAAATAAAAAACTTGCATGGGAGCTTTGGAAGCAACATCCTAATGCACATACTTATAGCTCTTTCTCCCAGATCAGGCGCTACTCCAAGAAATTGCTTAGGGCAAAGTATCAAAATTATATTAACGAGGTAACATCTGAAATATGTACCAATCCTAAAAGATTTTGGTCCCTCATAAACTCAAGAAGATGTCAGTCACGTGTTCCGACAGAGTTAATTTACGATTCGGCTACAGCGGCTGGTGAAAAGAGGGTACATCTATTGAATGAATACTTCTCCAACAATTTCTGTGTCCAATCTCCTCCTTTGCCACCTCCTCAAGTACATCATCTGATGAGGTAAAATATCTGCTTTCTTCTTTACCTCTAAATCGTTCTCCCGGCTATGATAACATTAGTGCTATTTTTTTACGTAATACTGCTGAGTCATTGACTTACCCTTTTTCTCTTATTCTAAATAGATGTTTTGCCGAAGGTGTATTTCCTTCTTCTTGGAAACAGGCTAATATTATACCCATTCTGAAATCTGGAGATAAGACCCATGTCTCTTCATACAGACCCATTTCTCTTTTATCTATTTTATCTGTGGTGTGTGAAAGAATCATCAAAGATAGACTTTATAATTTTGTCTCACCCTATCTAGACTCTGCTCAACATGGCTTTCTTCCTGGTAGTTCCACTCTTACAAACCTGTCCTTGTTACTCTCTGATGCTACCCAATGCCTGTCCAATAACACACAACTTGATGTCATCTATCTAGATCTTGGTAAGGCTTTCGATAGAATTGATTGTAATCTTCTTCTTTATAAATTAACTCACCGATTCAATATCCATGGTAACTTCCTTTCATTATTGCGAGACTATCTCACTGGCCGCGAACAGCGTGTTGTTCTTTCTGGATCATCTTCTAATTTTGTTCCCGTTCTCTCTGGTGTACCTCAAGGTAGTGTTTTGGGCCCTCTCCTTTTCCTTCTATACATGGACGATCTCCCATCTCATCTCTCGTCATCTGAAACCAAAATTCTTCTTTTTGCTGACGACTGTAAATTATTTCGAGAAATCAGATCATTACAGGATGTTGCTGATCTCCAAAATTCCATCTCTGACCTCTTGGACTGGTGTGATGCGTGGAACTTGAAAATAAATCCTTCAAAATCTTCTTTTCTTACTATTTCATTAAAGAGGAATCAAATCCCATCTGCCTATATCATTGATGATAATCCTATTGCTAAAGTTTCTTCTCAAAAGGACCTTGGAGTGGTATTTGACGAAAAACTTCTATTTGCTGATCACGTGACTTCTGTAACTAACAGTTCTATGCGCTTACTTGGTCTTCTCTATAGATTTACAGAAATTAAGGACCTTCATTCATTGAGTATGTTCTACAAAACCTTCATCTCCCCTAACATTGAATACTGCTCCCCAATTTGGAACATGGCTATTATTTCTAATTTATCTCATATTGATTCTGTTCTGAATTTTTTCTTGCTATAGTCAAAAGAAGAATACCATCAGTACGTAGCTTAAGCAAACCAGAGTTATTATCCGTTCTTGGTCTCCACGTTCCCTCTTCTCGTCGCAAGCTGGCAGATTTGATGTACGTATACAAGATACTTAACGGTAACCTTAGAACTGGAGAGTTGATATCTAAATTTTACTTCCGTGTTCCCTTGCGAATAACCAGAAATAATAACCTCCTTCATTGTGCCACGCCTAGGCTAAGTATACTGCAGCGCTCCTTATTCCATAGACAAGTAATTATGTACAATAACCTTGATTCAAATGTTGATATTTTCGGATCTGAACACACTTTCCATCGAACGCTAAATACAAATATGTGAGTTATTCCTCTTGTGTAGTATAATCGTTATGTTTTTTATATCAATTGCTGTGTTATGTGTTGTTTAAAATTTAATTTCATGTTATTTAGTTTGTAGTAAAGTTATTTAGTTTGTAGTGAAGTTATTTAGTTTGTTGCATTGTTATTTTGTTTCTGTGTAAAATGGCAAACTCAAGCTGTATCTGAAACTTAATAAAAATAAATAAATAAATAAATATAATTTTCTGATTAGCTCTGTGTTCTGGATAATACACGTTCAGGGACGGACTGGTAACCAAAAGGCCCACACAGGAAACCGAAGAAAGGGCCTACCCACTGATAACCAAAGGTACTTGTGGTAGTGAGCGTTATTACGCGTGGGCTCCAAGAACTTGAAAGAGTCCTTAGAGTACTGATCAGGTCTTAAAATACAAAGTATTAAGTAAATGTAGTGCCTTAAAAGAATATGAATTATTAAAGCACTTAATATTAAACTTTACATGGCGCCTTCCTTGCTTCTTGAGGGTCCTACAGTAGACCTGCTGAGATTATAACTTCAGCCCAGTCTTTATCTTGGTCATAATAAATCTTGTGTCTCAAAATTGCTAATTTTGAAATACCGACAAGACTCGCACGTTATCAGTAGAAGCAATTTTGCAAAAGTGTATTAAGAGTGGACTTCTTTATTAACACTACGCTTCCAAGACAAAAGGGTCGGGGCCCGGTAGAGCCAGTCCGCCCCTGCAAGTGTTGTATCAATATTGTATCTGTTTAAAAATTAATATTATTATTGATAATATTTGTAAATGTATTAATGTTGCATCGAACTTGATGCGACAAAGACGTAGTTTCTAATTTTATGATAAACTTTAACAATAATGTCATTTGTAAGTAATTGCAAAGATTGAAAGTAAAGAGCATCAAAATGTACCATCTTTTTAGTTGGAAGAGTTAATTAGTTCTAGTCGGTTACGAAATCAAGTCAACAAATGTTAAGTACGGTAGTTTTAGTTTGGAGTACTGACAGCCCCAATACTTTCTTGTATTTCAATATCACCAAGATAAAGTGCTGTTGATTTTAGACAGCAATATTATTCTAGTTAGAATAATAGTCGTGATTGTATTCTAACAATGTAAAAATGCAATGGTTTTCTTTATTATGCACTTCTGTTAAGTGCCCTCATTTCAGGAATTATTAAAAGACAAAATTACTGGAAAAAAACACTCTGTTTTGAAGTGGATCTTTTCAAGTGGGCCCAACCCGAAAAAAACGGGCCGGGCCCACCTTGGCAAACCCTGTTCCAGATTAAATCCTTTTTCCTTCCTGTGCAACCCACTGATAATGAGTCTATAAACGAACAACAAAGAAGCAGTGTTTACATAGTGACATAGCAACAGTGTACATAGTGTTGTAAAAAAAAAGTTTTATTTTCTGTGAAGTTTTTTGAAAGTTTGTTCAGTTCATTTCCATGTTTTTTTTTTTTTTGTTTTTTTTTGTTGTTGTTGTTGTTTTTAATGTCTCTTTTTCCGCAAAGTAGGTATTTACTGCTTTACGCTGCAGACAATGTAATCAGCAGGATTGGATTTAAGCTTTCACACATTAATCCCAATTTTCCATTGCTTTGTCTTCCTGCGTCCTTACGAGGCAAATGATGAGATTATTTATGCATTCATTGTCACATAGCTATACTTCCTACATCTTCACCCTGACAACATAAGGGAACTAAGAACATGGACCGAAGTTACTTGGTATAGTTTGTAATAAAATACTAATAAACCTCCAGGGAACTGAAGAAATATATTGAATTATAGGAATTTAAGTTCCTAGAGATAAATACAACTTCGAAGAGATCTTTACTGGAAACCTATGAATCCTTATTGAAATATGCTCTCATTCCGTATACACAATACGTTAATTTCTAATTTCAGTATTATTCAAGGAATATATATATTTTCATGATCATAATTACAGTCCGCAAAATTCAATTATCTTTAACTCAAAATCCCGGGAAATAACCCCTTTTAGTCCCAAATTATTTTACATGAGTAGAATTTTTTTTAAATGTATTTTTGGATCGATTTTGATCATCTAAAACAGAAAAATATTTTTTTTTATTTAAAAAAGTGTATTTTTATGATAGTTATGATATGTTGTTCCTTAACAATATTGGTGCCTTAGGAGAACCAGCTTGCTCCTGATTTTCCTTTAAAATATTGTTTCATGGTTCTTTGTACATTCAATGGCACCACTTTTTTTCCCACGATTTATGTTCATTAGGACTAATAGCATGTACACCAGAGAAAAAATTGCTTAGAGGCTACCTTGAACAGTTTAGTTTGTCGTGTTTTTTATTTTCATTTTTTTTTTTTCCAAATTCATTTGTTCATAAATTTTGTGCTGAGTTTGGGGATGGAACTTTATCTTGAATTTTTGTAGTTACACCCGCTGAGCGAGTCGCTGTGGCTCAGGCGGTAGTGCGTCTGACTACGAATCGGGCGGCCGGGTCGTCTGGAGACTTTTCTCGCAGTTCTCCCAAGCCTTGAGTCCTAAGGTGCACTCAGCCTATCAAATCAAGTCACAGAGTGTTTTGATATTCCTGAGCACCTTGGGAGGTAAAGACAGTCGAGTGTGGGACAGATCACCCCACCTTACTTCGTGTCGTAAGTCTAGAATATGTGAAATGCTACCTCCACATCCCCATGCGCCGTTCACGGCAGGTGCGCATTGCGCAGGTGATACCTTTACCTTTTTTAACACATACTGGGAGTTCAGGTAGATCAGTATACAACTCAGGACAAATACTGTTTAACTAAGGCATCTTGAATGCCTTGGGTCTAGTCCGTAGGGAACATTTTATCTAACTCTATGTGGGTGAATTTATATTATCATCGTCAATAGAATAGTAATTTACTTATATACATATCCATCAGCCATACGTTGAAGTATCTCTTCGTCGCATAATGCACAAGGTTTCATTTTATAACTAATATGATATAACAGATAATGTCAATTCACTGGGAAGTAGACAAAATACTTCAATATGACATTGGCGAAAATCTGTATCTTTCGTCCCAATGTTGTTCACAAACAACACAAGTCTTCTAGTGAATATAAAAACTTGTCCAATGCATATTTAGAATCAATATTATTGTTTGCAGACACTAGGACTATTGTCATGAATAAACACAAAGTTCTAAAGCATTTCCTTTACAAGAAATAGTGATAACACAGCGATAAAACATTTGTCTGCACGTCACGTAGCAGCACCACTTGTAAGTTTATTTTACTTTCTCTGAAATTGAATAGAGTTGACATCTTGTGACAAAAATGTAAATTATAAGAATGCTGGTTGCTAACAACAACGGTATTAAAAGGGGCAAAGCACAATAAAGTATATTAAGTTACAACAAAGATAGTGTTACTCATGAACAACAGTGATGCTGAAAGGGATAACCTGCTTCTATTCAAGGGCAGAGATATACGTTTGCGCTTACTAGTACATTGTGTTTCACTATAAAAGCTCAGCGGCATTGCTCTACCATGCTCCCGGCTCCAAGCCTAACTCCATATACTATGAAAATATATACAGACAGAGACAGTGTAACAAAAAATATTTTATGTTATATGCATATCTCAAAAGAGATGTATAAATGCATAATGAATATTCTTTTAAACAAGCAACTACATATAGGTTTCTTCTAATGAATCTGTTGCAATAGGGCTCTGAGAAGTATTATATCAAAGCATATCATAACGTAGGTACGTCCCGCGGTTCCCCACGCGCATTTTTGAAAGTATAGGCATAGCTATCGGCACGTAACACTATGGGGGCCATTTGAAAAATTGAACTTTAAAATAGGGTGGCAACGCTGACACTTGTATGTTCCGATTGTGTCGAATAAGTATACTCAAAGCTTGGTGCGGATACGTCGAACTGAATGGAAGTAGTAAATATTTAATTTTTAAAATTGATTGGTAATACTGTCAACTGTGTGACCTGAAGTACCTCTATGAGCGTCCCAGTACGTAAATACATAGTTTGGTCCTAATACGTTCAACGATATGGAAGCAGTTAAACATTTTATTTTCTGAAATTGGTTGGCAACACTGACAAGTGCGGCTCGGGAAGTATTCACATGAAGTGTCCCAGTACCTAATGAACATGTCAAATTTGGTGTAAACCAATGCGGATATGTCCAACGGTAACAAATATTAAATCTAATTTTTTTTTCGTTTGGCAACCCTGACAAACTACGGTGCCTGGAGTGCGACCTGTCCCAGTACCTAATGAACATGTATGTCAAATTTAGTGTAAATCAATGCACACGTGTATATTTGTATTAATAAAGGCATTTCTATAAGTTGAATTTTAAAATAGGTAGGCAAAACTGACGACTGGGGTGTTTGAGATCGGGGACACCCAACTTTCTTCTATCGTGTTGAATGATGTTTAAGCTAAGTTTGGGGAAGATACGATATGAAGATTTAAAAAAAAAATGATTTTTATTAAGTTGGCAACACTGAGAACTGAGCAACACGAAATATCTCACATATACCAAAAATATTTGTAATCTAGGGTTTAATTATGTTATATTACTTCTTAATTACCTATATGAAAGTAATTTTTGCTTATAGAGACGTTAGAAGTATTAAAAAATTGATGCCTTGAAAAAAAAAAACGGAGGCTCATGCTTTTTAAAAAACAGAAGTGTTAGAAAAAACGAACGTTCTTTTCTCTATTTACAACACTAAAAGTACCTAATAAATTCTACCACCCGACAAACTCCAAGCACCGAATAAGAAATGATTATCAAATCTACACAGTTACTCACTACTGTCACTTTCCTCATAAACACAAGAAAAAAGAGAGAGCAATGTAATCATATCGAGAAGCAAATACATGCCCATGAAGCTTTTGTTTTCCTGGCAGTTTCTCACAATAAAAAAGAAAGAACTGAAATATGAACATCTTGTTTCATGTTATTGATAGCGAATTAATATTTCCCGCTTCTTGCAGTCAACCGATAAAGAATAAACTGAAACAAGGCATTTTATGTCTCCATCGGTGGCGCCATAATACCGATTATTTTGGAAACTAGCTTTTACTCGAAACAAATTGCATACGTTTTACTGGTAAAAGCACACCCTTCTGTATTCTTAAAAATAATATTCTTTCAAAGAAAAAAACTAAAATTAACATGTATTAAACACGGCTAAAAAAAGAACATCGTTTAAAACAAATGTTCAAAATGTTTTAAACAATCGCCTCTGTTTAAAACACGTTAACATGTTTAAAACATTTTGTTTCAAACAATCCAACTCTGGTTAATAGTAGTAATACTGAGGGCCGAATTTTTTGAAGCACATTAGGATGGTCTACCTCTTTCCTCCCCACCTGTACTGAACCATCGCGTTTCACTTTTCCCGGTACTTACCCATTTCTTCTGTCATATCCATCTTCATTGCTGCTTTTCCGAATTCCCTCATATCATGTGCAACCTTCTCTGGTTTCATTATTTTGTTCATAGTACCCATCGTTTTCGCAGTAGTGCTCATTGCGTCAGCCAATTTAACATTAGCACCCATTGCTTTCGTCTGAGCACTTACAGCCTGAATCTGTTTCAAAAAAGGATAAAAAAAAAAACATCTTCAGTTATATTTCAGTATTTTACTAACTCTGTCAAAACAACATATCAGCATTACAAGAAAAAACTGTTTATCTACAAGCCACTCAAGTACCAATATATATTCCGTCTTTGCCTTTTTGTAATTATTTCTATTTCCAAAAAGCTATTTTTCAGTTACACCGCTCTGAAATAGGAAAAAAATTAACTTTTATATCAGCAATCGAATACTGTATCAAAAACAGAAAACATGACTACCGGTAAAAAGAATTTGTGCTCTACACACAATGCATTAAATTAAAAACTTTGGGGCGGGAACTTGTAATACTGCCATGAATAAGGTGAAATAAAACAACGTAAATGTACATCAAACTCGCTTCCCCGTGGCGGGCTGCATTGGCGTATATTGGTGCCCTGAATCAGTGTTGTCAACCAATTGTCTGTAAATTCAATTTTTCAGGTTACTTCAATTTCGTTACACCTCAATTCCACCAAAACTGGCATAAATATTACTGGATACGATAGAAAAATTTTGTGGGTGTCACCGTCCCGCAGCACCCCAGTTGTCAGTGTTTTCTATACAATTAGGTTTTTAAAACTGCTTGCTCTTAGCCAAAATTTGCCTAAAGGCCTAAAATAAAATTCAAATTGCTTCTACTACGTTAGACGTAGCAGCACCAAACTTGGAATAAATATTATTCGACACAATAGAAACATAATGTGGATGATCCTCGTCCCCAAATACCCTGTTTTCAGTGTTGCCAATCCGTATCCAGTGAATATCTTTCATGAACCACAACGTGAAGAGACGTGGTTGTGTTGTGGTTGGATAGGTCTTTGTTTGGTTACCTCAGAGCCATTGGAATAGTTTTCATTCGTGCAGTGGATCAGTGCTACCAACGATTTTAAATTCAATTTTTTAAACTGCTTCCTTTACGTTAGATTTATCAGCACAAAAATCAGCATAAACGTTACTGGATACAATAGGAAAAATCTGAAGTTATCACAGTCTCAAAGCAGTACTGAAATTATACTAGCAATCACGAAGGCTCCGGTTTGTGTATATTTGGAATTCCGGAATGGAAATCAAGATTCGGTATTTTGTACACTATTACAAATCAAAGTATATTGAAAGCATACACAATGTGGAGGCTGATATATGCTTCCGTAATTTGATATGAAATTTTGAAAATCCAAAAATTCGTATTTTATGCTTAATGAAGGTCTTTAGTGGGACAAAATATAAAAATCTACTTTTTTCACACGTTATACATTTATGTCAGTAGAAACTATAGAGGATATTTCAACTTTGGTATTTGAGTTTGAAGGAGTTACAAATTTGCAAGCTGGGGCCCCGTGCGCGCTTTGGTATGAAAACTGGAGACCTTTATGTCTGGTGGGAGACCAGATAAATATCTAGTTCTTATACACTTGATACACTTACATCAGAAGAAAATACGGTAGATATTTCAACTTAATATTTGATTTTGGTGGAAGTCAGAGATTTTTAAAATGGGATGAAAGTCTAAAATATTCAAACTAAAGCGCGAACGAGCATTATTCACCCCAATATGCAACTCCCTTCAAATCAAATATCAAAGTTGAAATTTCAACAGTACTTTCTGTTGTCATAAATGTATAACGTGTGAAAAAAAATATTTTTTTATACTTTGTCCCACCAAACACATTGGGCCTTCAATATGCATAAAATACAGAGGGCTACAATTATCAAGCAGACTTTAAAGAAGAAGAAAAAGTTTTTATTTGAATGTCCTATGATAAACCAGTCCGCAGATATAACATTTTCCGTACACGTCTGCTAAAACAAATTTTGGCATGTGTTGCAATACAAAAAATGGCCGCCATTAATTAAGCCATCCTGGCCTGTTGACTCCCTCCTGGCGTAAGAATCAATCTCAAGCAAGGTTCGGAACCCAAGTTAATAATAGATCCCGTCCTCAGAGGTTACGGAAGGATGGACACTATAATACGACCTGAGACAACAACTCTCTTAATTTTGGTAGTAAGTTCCTGCTTAACGTTTCGGTTTAACTCCTAAGCCATCCTAAAAATATGGAGGGCATACATCAAGAAAATCAGTATTTCTTTCTTTAAATGTCCTATCTTCTATCTCTTCTTTTATGTAACGTTGAGCAGGAATTGCTGCAAAAATTAACAGAATATTTGTTCACTTAAGTAATATAGCATACGCTTCTTCGCGCAATGGGGTTATAAAAAATGGGATATTTTCCGTAATACTATAAGATACATCGTTAACCTTGAATTTTATAATAGTTGTCTTTGACAAATGTTAAAAATTAGGTTTGGATGAATATTAGATGAATCCCTCATCGTAACTATTAAAAAGTGGGGGGAAAACTATTTGTATCATAATATTGGTTATCAGAATATTTTGAAGTTCTCCAACAGTCAACCTGTCATAAAAATGTCGCGGGGCAACTAGTGATCCTTCCTTTTGATTTTCGACAAGACTTAACTGTTAACAGAGAATCCTTCCTCCAAGTTTTTATTTTCATGAGAAAATTATTTTGAAACAAAACTCTCACAGACTTGTCTTCCTTCTATTACTACTCACGAGTAGTAATACTACTAGTAGTAGTACTACTCACGGAATTACTGGCATGCACTAGTTGAAGTATATACAGACAAGTACAGGCACATGATTCTGGTCTATCGGAAATTAAATGGTAACACGTACAGTCCAGCATTCCAAATATATAAAAAATGTTTAAAAAAGCCATCAAAAGGATGATGTGATTTACCCATCATATACATAGGAAAGGAAATTACAATTTTACCAACTATAAGGTAAACGAAAAATACCAACCTTACTACTAGCAGTGTATGTTCGATTCTTCTGCTTTCTTAGTTGAATTAACTGCTTGGCTAACAATTTACACGCTTCCGTGTTCCCTTCTTTTGCAAGTTTCTTGATTTCCATTTCCTGCAAAACAAAAGCAGCTTTTGAACTTTCGAAATATTTTCCTTTGCGCTTTTATGATAATCTCAGAGTTTCAAATAACAAACACAATCTATTTATATGTGAATATGTGTGATCTAATGCGAAAGTAAGCTGTAAGTATTATCCTTTCTTTCTCCTTCATTTGTCTTAAATTTACCTTAAATTGCCTTCCCGGCTTTCCTTTGTACAGCTTACTTTCGCATTAGATCACACATATTCACATGTACACATAAAAAAAGTCACTATATTTCGTGTATTCACACTTTTTCAAGTAGAGAGGAAGAGAGCGACGTTCACGTGTTCACAAAGTACAAGTTTGAAGAGAGAGTTACAAGTCTCCCATTTGTCTTAAATTTACCTTATATATATACATATAAATCCTAATGTCATAATGTTTTTACCGAAAGGCTACCTGAATCCTGACTGCGGTTTCTCCAAAGTTTTTCCTGTCATACCCGCCAAATGCCGGGATAGTATTTCCAAACTAGATCCTGGTCGACTATCTTAAAAATCATGTCTCCCACCCTATCTCGGCCTGAGCCAGAGTTGCCTAAAGGTCATAAATAAATCCATCTGCTACGTAATTTAAAACAAACAATTTCAATGGACTAACATTATTACTAGTACTACTGCTTATGCTATTACAATTATTTGCAATGACATAAGACAACTAATAGAGAATTAAATTCACATATGTACAAATACGTAACCTTCTGTTGTTTTGTGAAAAGAACACTCTCAACAGGTTTCGACGTTTCAAATCGAACTGGATCCATCCTTAGAAACCAGTGCACGTAAAGATAATAAGAAACAGAAGGAACAGGAAAAAAGAATATGCAGGCTACAGAGGAGGTCAGCATGAATGCCTTTTACTTCATACTAGCATTCATACTTGCCCTCTTCTGTAAATATTCGTTCTCTCGTTGAATTTGATATGACTGTTCTATTCACAAAAACAACGGAGGCTAATTACATGTATGTAGACTCAGGTCCATAAAATGACCGATGGGTACTTATCTCAAGACCTTAAGTCCAACAAGATGCACAATGTTGTAATACCGAATGAATGTTCGATATGGATTTGAAGTTAACGTTTCATATATTCGTTCAGCGTTACCACATTAAAGAAGTTCCACACTTAGAAAAGTTTTCCATTGGTCATTTTCTATGAAACTGAGTGTACATTGTACATACTTCGAATTGTACAGCCCACTTCAACATTATGTGATACGTAAGGTAAATTCAAATACTGAAAACACTCAGAAACAAATTATCAGTCAAAGGTTTCCAATCTTCCGAACGGTTAAAATGCTCACTCTCTGTCGAAGACGACAAAGCACCAAATAGAAAGCATAAACGGAAATTATATCCCTGGTTGATCGGATTATCTACAAAACGTGGAGCCTATGTTCCAGGCCAACCGGCAACAAGAATTCACGATGAAAATCGCGGCACTAGAATGACTGTCTAGCAAAATATTATTTGTTTTTAAAAAACGGTCTAATAAACTACGACTTCATTTTTTTTAAAGGTATGCAATCATCCATGCCTTGCGAGGAGATGCTGTAATTGTCTACCTTCATTTTCCCCACATTTCTGGCCTGTGCTTAGAAAAGTACTCACCTTTCGTAGCTCTCTTTGAGAAATGAGTTGTTCTAGTGTGTATGTGGATTATACAGGCAGAGGTTCTATCATAATTCAAAACAGAAGAGTAACAAGATATTAGAAAGTTTTTATTTGTTCATTTCTATTTTTCCTTTTTAACATTACTGTAGAAAAATAGCACAATATATTATCACGTATTATGGATCTACCGCTTGCAATCTCACATAGAAAATAAAAACTGCTCGCAAATGGATATTTTCTACAAAAAAATTAATTCCAGTTTTACGTAAGCGTAAGTTGTTAGCTTCATAAGACTCGATAACTTTTATGCTGATCATGAAAAATAAACGTAGACAGTTCCACCATCTCCTTCCATGACAAATTTAACTACATACTTTCTAAAATGTTGTACTGTTAGGCAATCATTGTTGAGTCGCGATTTTCACCACAAAATCATCTTGTCCGACCGGAAGCATAAGCTCCGCTGTTCGCTTGCCTCGCTTACGTTTCGAAGATAAGCTAATCTCTGTAGTAGAAATAAAACTAAGCTTATCAGAAACTCTCGGTAATTACTCTTTTGTATCCAAAAATCGTAATGAAATAAAAAATGCTGATTAAATCAAAAATTTATTTCCTATCTTCAGAGCAAAAATGAACATGAAAAGATTGAATACGCAACATTTTTATATCGAATATAAAATATAAAGTAAGGAATATACATAATCATTAGCACACAGCAAGGTTTTATATTACTATTCTAATCTAAATTCAGGGGATAGAGACTCATAAACCTTCATGGGAACATTGGTAAATATACGCTGTTAATCTAAACATATCTTACTCGTACTGTACAGATACTGAAATGGTCGTGACCCACTAGACCTACTCTAGTAACGAAAGCATGTGAAGAAGCTTGCCCCTACAGAATGACAAAAAATATTAACAATATAACTGGTGGTACAGCTTTTTGTTTTTCTGCAGCTTTGGACTCCTTCAAAAGTTTTTTTTTTTTCTTCCTGCAAAGCCAAGATCTACTTTAATGATCTCCAGTAGATTATCCTCAGAATGTAGAGGCACTGTCAGAAGCTGGGAAACGTTTGCTACAGAGTTATTTTTTTCGGACTTTACCTACCTGCTTAGCAAACTTTTTTACACTTTGGAATAAATATGTCACTAAAGGCTTTGCACTCTAAAACCTTTGCATTCAGAGGCTACTGTCTTAAACAAAGCTAATTTACGTCTGTAGCTTCCCTCACACCCTCTGATGATTTACTGTATGGGATTTTATTCATCACTCTTATACTTTTTAACATCATCCAATACCTTAAGGACCCTTTTCTGACAACTTACAATCTCTACCCATCGTACAGTGCAGAACTTCAGTGAATATATGGTGCTTCCAGTACACTCTGTATAGGCAACATGTCGTGAAAGAGAATCAAGGAATAAGTAGTACAAACTGCGCAAAACTGATATAAGGTCCCATCCTACCTTTGCAAAACCGGTTTTCAATGCACCGCTTAAACATGAAGACCACAGATGTCCCAAAATACAAGTTTCTTTCTTCCTGGAACACTTTCACTATTCCACCTATCTTGTAGCTTGGTGTAGAAACTGAGTCATATTCGGACCGTCCATTGACACTTGGAGCAGTTTGTATTGCGGAAGATCACGCATCCCCTCTAGAAACTTCTCCAGTACAGCTCCTACACTTGCTCAGCCAAGGAATACACTACTGAAGTAACATGTTGCCACCTGCATTTTACTGTCATCCCAGAAACGAATGAGATCCACTTGTCCCTTTTGTATCACTTTGTTGAGAGATTCATCGAAGCAGATCACAAATTCATTACATCCCATTATGCGATGTAACAGACACCGAGCAAAATATGGAGCTAAACCGTAGTTCACCACATATGCAACTTTGTTTCGTCCCATTTGAAACTGATTAGCGATTCTGCTATCAGGAAACATATGCTAGAATAGCTCACCAACTTGACAACACGAATTATATGATAATTTACAAAACACTACTTTCAAACACCAACAAATTTTAACTTTAGTTACATTCTCTTTCAACACAAAATCGGTTAACTGTCCTCGCTCACTAGTAGTCTGCTGTGTAATCACTGTTTTCAAGTCTTCAGTCACACTGCTCTTCACACCATGAGATGAACTGGCTTCTTCACAAGATGGATCACTTTTCTTGCAACTCTTGATTTCTTGG
>JAGDQP010013345.1:0-20645 GCA_022664845.1 Lepisma saccharinum | reverse complement strand
TCACATGTCCAGGACTCATCGCAAGATTGCCGCGAAAATACAAATAACTGTAATCTGTAAGTGAAGCTGTATTATATGTGGTGTTTGTCCTTACAAAATGTTGGTGTTGAATAAAGCAATAGATGAAAATGGAAAATTGGGAATAGGAGAGACAGGAGTATGTTACAAGAGGAAGCAATGCCAGACTCAGCTCAGGTACCCCGTGGTCGCCATCCACGTACTCACACGACGTGAGTCCCTAGGGCAAAATTATAGTATGTCGTTATGAAATGAATAAAACTAAGAAGTGTATGAAACATTATTTCTAATGCATATAAATATCTGAACAGTAAACAGCAGACTGCTATAGCCCAAGACTTACATTTTTATCTCTTGATTGATTTATACCGTAAAGGAAAGATATATTTTTATATAGGGAAATGTTTCAATTGATTTCAGAAAAAATCCCTGACTTTCAGCTAATTTTCCTTACTGGCCATTTTCCATTTCCCTGATTTGTCAGGTGCGGGGAACTCTGTTTAACTATGTAGATTATAATCGATGATGATGTTACATTATCACAATTTAACTAAGTATTTTCTTTCAACTTTACTCTATTTTCAGACTAATCTACAAATCATGGGAAAAATCTTCGATCATTCCACGCTCCCCCTAAATATGTGTATTAGTTTTTCCAGCTGACTGTACAAATGGCGTTTTCAAACAAAAGAAATGAGAGCCAAGAAGGTAGATCAGGAGGACCTTATAGTTGTTTCTCCACATATGCCATATTAAAAGGTGCATGTTCAAAAAACAATAATTAATTAACTCGAACAAAAAAAGTCATTACATTTCTAATCAAGTGTTCTAACTTTTGTAAAAATATATATAGATAAGACACAGCGTCTCCACAATGGCACATAGCACCGTTTTCTTATGTAAAACTTAATTAATTGGAAATGACACCTAACTTCTTGTGATGAGGCAGTCTTAAAATCTTAGCCTCATTTACATTTTTCTATAGTTTTCACCTTCCTAGTTATTTTTTTTATATATATATATATTATCTTTTATTTACTTTGAGAATGATTCGCAAAGCGAGTCGAAATATTGATATAACGTCTATAAGTAGACTGATCTCTCATACCAAGTAATTTGACCGAGGTTTTCTACAGTTTATCTAGGTCCAAGCAATCGAATGCTGACATAGTTCAAATAGTCTTTAGCCATTTCCATTGCATCACCCACGATTATAGCAAAGTGTAAGATCTGACAACCTGTAGCCCTAAAGTGCTGTAAAGGCAAGTGTCGTGGGGCAAAAAAAAAAAGCGTTACTCGTAGCCTCTGTACTTTAATCTTTGTCAATTCAATCTTATCTTGAGAGATACTAATGTTCCTGTTGTTCCCAAAATTTTGTTTGATCATATAACAGAAAAAGCAAGACTTGAAATGTATAAAATCCTCAAACTTTCATACGTATATTCTCTAGAACTCGCCGAATAGGAGTTACGAATCCCTTGTTACCTATTACACTGCATTCTAGGTTTGTTTTGACATATTTTACACGTCTGTCTATTATTATTCTAGAGTTCAAAGTTAAATTCACAGGACCTGTCAAATGCACGATTATCACAATTACTATAAAGACGAAACAATTATGATTATTTCTGTTATTCTCTTACAATTATAAAATAAAATAAAACAAATACGGTTATATTTTGACAACATATAAGCGAATAAAAAAAGAAAAAATCTTACAAGCTTTTTCTCTTCTCTCTCCAACTCTCGTCTGTCCCTCTCAACTCCTCGGTTGACCTTCCTAAGTTCTCGATCATTTTGTCTTATTTGTTCTGAAATCATAACATAAACACACATTTAAACTTGTTTTAAACCAAAAATTACAAAGCTAATTCAGTACACTAATAACGAATACAGTAAAACCTCGGTAACTCGAATCTGAAAAAGACAAAAATCAAGTTATCGAATATTTCGACTTAGCAAGGTATGAGTTATCGAGAGGCACAATATGGAACTTCCAAAATACAGAGGCCCGGAACTGACTGACGCTTCGTTTCTATAGTAAGACTCCTGCATCTTCGCTTCACCATCATATGAAACTCTTAACTGCATGTCGACCAAGGTATTCGTGTGGTCTGAGGCGTTAGAGTATCGTCTCTAAGATCATTGATTCGAATACCACCTGGACATTAATGTTTTTTCCATTTTAACAACCACTCCACTCACGTAATAGAGACGGGCCGAAGTCGAAAAAGTTATTAAACTGGCCCATATAAAATGAAGTTTTACTTAACTTCGTGCTGATCACGACGCAACAGACACAGGCAGTGGCATGAGCAGCTGACGTCACGAGCCTGTTCTACCCGTTCCCTAGTCTTCTACAAAAATTAAAATAAGATTGCGATTGTCGTAGAGCAAGAGGTTCGGTTCAGATTGCTCAACTCCCTCAACTTCGACTTACAGAGGTATTTATGCTATAACTTCGACTTGTAGAGGACACAGGTTGAACGGCACGTCTACAAAGCAACAAAAATTCGAATTATCGAGGGTTTTACTTCACAAGATTCGCCTTATAGAGGTAAATTAACATGGGGTGGAATAGGGAAGATGAAAGGGCATAAATAAAATTCGAGATATCAAGAAATTCGAGTTATCGAGGAACGACTTATCGACGTTTCACTGTAATATCACTTTACAAACTACAACCATTTAAATTATTAACTAACTACTTTCGAAATATATATATACAGGGTGATTCACGAAATCCGTAACAGGGCCTTAACTCAGTACCTAGTGCACAGAAATCTTTGAAACAAAAAATGTTAATACGAAAGTGCATGTGCCGAATCACGTAGTGATGTTTCTGAAATCAGGGGCGTCTCGGGAATACCTCTACGGGTGGGGGGCAACTTCAAAATTTTAAACAACTTTTAGAGAAAACACTTTGCCCTATCTCTGACCGTCTGGCAGCTACACGAACTCATTACTAGATCAAATTAATATGGTGCGAGGGTTTCCGCATGCTCAAAAGGAATAATAAATAACTGTTTGAAACTAAAGTGAAGTACAAAACTGCAGTACAAGGCGGAAAGTATGAAGAATATGATGAAGTCTTCAAGGATTGGTTGGAAGAAGGGGTAATCGACGAGGTGCCAGCGGATGAAGCTACGAAGTCTGGTTACTATCTACCACATCGAGCAGTCTTCAAAGAAAATTCTACAACAAAAGTCAGGCCAGTGTTTGATGCTTCACGTAAGATAGCAGTCTCTAAACGACTGTTTTAAAAAAGGGCCCAATTTGGTAGAATTGATTCCAGCCATTTGTTAAGGTTTAGGGAGAAAAATATAGGAGTAGTTTCTGATATAAGAAGAGCTTTTCTTCAGATTGCTGTAAATGAGAAGGACTGTGACTTTTTGAGGTTCCTTTGGTGGGAGAATTTTGCAGAAAATCTCCAAAAAGTATACAAACATCGTCGAGTTGTATTTGGAGTAAACTGTAGTCCGTTTCTGTTAGGTGCCGTATTAAATCACCATCTAGATGGAAGTGCTCCTGAGTTTAAGCCAGTATCTGAGAAGTTGAAACAGTCGTTCTATGTAGATAATTGCGTAACTTCCGTAGATAGTAAGGAAGAATTGGTGCTTTTCATCGAACAAGCTACGAAATTGCTTGCTGAAGCAAAATTTGATTTAAGAGGCTGGGTGTATACTAGTCAAGAAGACAGTGAAACTATGGTTTCTGTATTAGGCCTGATTTGGAACAAATGTAAGGACGTACTTCGTTGTGACTTAAGCAATTTAAGTGCAATCACGCAACCTATAAGAAGAAGTATTCTTTCACTTGCGCATAAGATATTTGACCCTACTGGATTCCTTTCGCCAGTTACTTTAATTCCGAAGCTGCTACTTCAAGAAAGTTATTGTTCGAAAGTCCGCTGGGATGATAACGTTTCACCGGAGATAGCACGGAAGTTTGACAAATGGATGAAAAGTTTGTCTTTGCTAAATGATATAGAAATCTGTAGACGTTTTTCTATTGATGGATCTAGGAAGACATGGAGTATGCACGTTTTTTTCGGATGCCAGCCAAGCTGCATATGACTGTGTTATATTTATGAGAAGTGAAAGTGAGTCAAATGTTGAAGTGCAGTTAGTCGCCAGTAAATCTAGAGTTGCACCAATGAAGAAAATAAGTATCCCTAGACTCGAACTGTTAGCCTGCTGTATTGGTGCTCGTCTTGCTTCATCGGTAGTTACTAGTTTGAATCTAGATATCCCTGTTTATTATTGGACTGATTCTACCACAGCATTGTGTTGGATAAAAAGAGATGAACCATGGGGTATTTTCGTGGATAACAGAGTAAAGGAGATTCGTTCTTTGTCTGCTGTTTCCAATTGGATGCATGTGCCTGGTGAATACAAACAAGCAGACCTGCCCAGTAGAGGTTCTGATGCCATTACGTTGCTGAACTCCAGATGGTGGGAGGGACCACAATGGTTGAAGATGGAAAGATCAGTTTGGCCAGTAGAAAAGGAAACGGTGAATGAAGAGAAGGTGAACAGTGAAAAGAGAAAGACTGTTGTATCTCTAGTAACGGAATGTGAATTCTTATGGTACTTGAAGTACTTTTCCACGTACCAGAAAGTACTTCGTATGGTGGCTTGGATGCTTAGATTTGTTAACAATTGTTCTCATCTATAAAAAAATAAGTTCAGGAGAATTGACAGTTCCGGAGTTGGAAGCTGCAGAGATGTTGCTGCGCATTGTTCAACGGGAAACTTTTGGAGTGGACAATACCAGATTAAAGTCTCTGTGCACGTTTGTGGACAAAGATGGTCTAATCAGAGTGAAGACTAAGATTTCAAGAAGAGAAGACTATGAAGATTTTAGAAGTCCTTTTGTGTTGCCTTCTGATCACAAGTTGGTGCACATGTTGATCATCGAAGAACACGTGAAGATGTCACATGCTGGAACGCAAATTCTGTTGTGTCGATTAAGGGAGAGATTTTGGATTCTGCGTGCTAGAAAAACTATACGTTCTGTTCTCGCTAAGTGTGTCCAATGCAGAAGACATGACGTGAAGAGAGTCAAAGTACCTACGATCGCGCTACCGGAAGATAGAGTAAAGGACGCTTTGGTTTTTGAAATTACCGGTGTAGACCTAACAGGATCATTAATCTTAAAGAATGGTGAAAAGGCTTGGATAGTTTTATTTACTTGTGCGGTATATCGAGCGGTCCATTTGGAGTTTGTGCTATCCTTGTCGACTTGTGGTTTCTTGCGGGCTTTAAGATGATTTATTGCTAGAAGAGGAAGGCCGAAAATCATTTACAGTGATAATGGTACGAACTTAACAGGAACTGCCAATCTGTTCAGCTCGATCGATTGGAAGAAGGTAGCTGTAGAATCTTCTGTTCGGAGAATACAATGGAAATTTATACCACCTAGTATTGCATGGTGGGGAGGATGGTGGGAGCGTATAATACGTGCCTTAAAATCTCTGTTAAAGAAGACATTAGGAAAGGCATCTCTGAACTACGAAGAATTAGTGCCACTGCTAAGTGATTGTGAAGCTGTGATAAATTCGCGACCACTGACGTATTTGTCTGATGATGTGGAGGACTTTGTATCGTTGACTCCTGCTATGTTTTTGCAAGAGGTTCAAGAAACAGGAATTAAAGATCTGGATGATTTAGACAACCCTCAGTTGACAAAAGGGTATAGAGATCTACAAGCTGTGAAGAAAAGGTTGAGAGACACGTTCAGAACTGAGTATTTAGGACTTTTAGTGCAAAGACAGTGGGAAAGGGACATACCAAAGATGTGAAAGAAGGTGATGTTGTTTTAGTTGGAACTGACGACAAACGGAAGATAAATTGGTCATTAGGAAGAGTCATTGAAGTTTTTTCTGGAGAAGATAAGTGTGTTCGAGTTGTGAAAGTCAAGACTGCGACTGGAATTCTAATTCGTCCTGTGCAGAGACTGTATCCTTTAGAGATATCCATTCCAGTGGAATCGTCAAACGTGCCAGTAGTTCGGTAGAGAGAAACTTGATCTTATAGCGGAAGAGGACAATGTAGATAAAATTTTGACTACGAGGTACGAAGTGTGGTCGAAAAGTAACGTTACCAGTTCGTTATCTGCTATGATGTTTTGATTATTGTTCATAATCAAAAGGTGGGAGTGATGTAAGATGTAAAATCCTCCGAGAAGAAAGAATGAAACTGGACAGTGAGTACACGCACTGTATTTTGTGCACTTGGACAAAGGGAATAGGAGGGAAATGTTTGATGGGAGCCTTGAAAATTAAACATGAAGTCTGTATATTTATTCCATTAGTTTGTAAGCATGTATCTAGAATAAAACGTTGTGAGGAGAAACCTGTATGCTGAGTTTTTTGGATTATCGCATGTTTTATAAGTTTAGTAACAGATTGGACGGTGAAGCTGCATGAAATTGCATGTTAGTTAGCTGGGAACGTCACACCAGGCAAATTCCGGGATGGCACCTTTCACATAGGCCCTGGCCGACGCCTTTCTCCTCCCCTATCCCGGCCTGAGCTTTAGGTGCCTAAAGGCCACAAATAAAATTCAAAATAATAATAACCATATTTACAGAATATACATATTTCAGTGTTAACACACTGTTAACATTGATTCATTCGGGAAGGTGGTTGGTAGCCCCCTCCCCCCTTCCGAAAACATGTCGATGCACTTCCGTCAGAATGAGCATCAATGTTCCACACCCATGTGGGGACCTTCGAGCCGATGGCCTACCGCCGCACACCGCTCGACCGGCAGCATATATGTAGTAAGGAAAGAATTTGTTACATTTGACACTTTTAATTGATTATCGTTAAGTGAGATTTTTAGAAATAGGCAGATTATCTTCTTAACTAGAATCAGTTAATATTGAGGGAAATGTTATTACATTCCTCTTGTGTCTTTATAACTGATACTGCATTTTACAGAATTTATCGCTGGGAGCCATGTGTGGAAGCAAAGCCTTTTTTCTTTTTACAAAGAAATGATTGATATAGGGTGTACACACTGATCAATTGCTAGTGGAAGTTGGGCGCTTGAAAGTAAAGTTCATTTATCCTTTCATGCGTGTTCGTGAATTTCTTTATACACATAAAAAAAAAAAGTATTGGGGCGTGAGATGACTGACATCAAAAGTTTATCCGAAATATATATATAGATGCTCTCTGCACACTCCCCAGAGTTAGAAATCACCATGTTTAGTGAATTATTAAGGATCTAATTTCGAAGAACGCATAAGCTCAGGTAACAAAGGCTTACTGCAAATCTAACTCAAATGACAGCGCATACAACCTAATTGTCATGATTTGGACAATCCGAGGCAGTATCGGAAGGGTAGTCAAATAGTGGAATGAAACGTTAAGAAATAGATCAAAATTACTTTTCCACTCCTTCTGGTGCATCTCCCAAACTCTTGTCAAAAGTTTCGAAGTTTAGTCTTTGCACTACCGATTCTAAAAATGTTTTGCCCTTGTATTATATGCAAACGAAAAGAATATTCAGTAATTTCATAGTTACCTTTCACTGTAGGCTTCTTTCCAAATATATTCATTTCTCCGTGATTACAATGCACGATCCACAGGGTTCTGAATAAACAATCAAATCAGACTGAAATTAGTCACTGTCACATGCATGATTTCCTGAAACTTCAAACTTTCGTCCATAAAATACAAAGATCAAACAAAATCATAACGTACGAAACATCGTTTTACTTTTCTTCTCACGCAACTTTACAAACAAACTCACAAAAAAATGGTATTCGAACTGTGAAAAACAAAATCCAAATTTTTTAAATCGCAATTCACAACTCAAAATTATAAGATTTCTCAACCTCACGAGTCACGTCACGACAAAACTCAACAGTGTTGGCAATCAAACTACAAAAAAAAATCACCCCAGTCGCCGCAGTAAGGATCCCGGGCGAGCGCCATCTCGTAGTGTTCTTAAAGGACAGTGCGGTCGATTCAAAAAAAGAATATATAAATTATTCGACAATTAATAGTGAGAAATTCCTGGAATTTCGATTTAAAAATACGGCAGTTATGGTAATACACACTGTATTGCATTTTTTTCGAAGAAGTCTCTTCTTTTGGGCTACATTCTTTTCTTGTTACCTCAGAAAAATCCATCAGCAGCAAAAGAATTGAGGAAGAAAGCAATAAACATCTCCCTATGAAAACACCTGTTTTGTAACTGCTCCTGCGGTGTTAGAGTGCAGAGATGATAGACTCACTTCAGATGCACATCAACATTCACTTATTATCTATTCAGTTGTTTTGTGTGCAAAATGGAAAAGTCGAAACGCGTCACAATGAAGAGCAGGATTATTGAAATAAAGGGACTAAGTTTAGGAGCTCGAACATATGCATTTATTTTTCTAATTTAAGTGAATCTTTGTTTCATAATTAAATAAATAGAAACAAAAGTAACAATGTTTACAAACTTGATGCGCCGACCTTCCCAATACCTAACTCTGTGTTCTTCAGGGTTTTATTTCATCATTCCCTCAAGAGAAAACAGGTCGAATTCATCCATGTCAACGGTAACGAACATTTTGTGAAACAAAATCGATATGAAATGAAACACAGAGTGGCCGTGACTCAATGCTTTGGCGTTGGATTCGTTTTCTGGAGGTCCAGGGTTCCATTCCTGGAGACGGCCATCCTGACTGAAGTTTTCATAAAAGTTTTATTATGCAAATGTGGATAATATCTTATTTTAAGGCTATGTCTGTTTCCGTCCAATTCCCTTTGCTATTGTTCATGCTTCTTGTTGTTGCTAAGCTCCAATGTAAAATAGTCTCCGAGTTGTATTGTTATGAGTTGGTTTACTCGTTGTCACCGTACGTGATGGTTTTGGTTCCGAAGGTGATTTTGTCCGTGAGGTATCCTTGATGCTCGGACACGAGTATCGATATCGTCGCAAATACCCCGTGAACTTAACGCTGCAAACTACTTCTGGAACCTCAATCGTACTTACAATCGTGCCTCCTGCAAAGGTTGGACCTTTGCAATACGCCCTTGAATCAATGAAATAATAATCGTAGAAGGACGTGGAATTTGCAAGTACGAGGCGATTGGTGGTGTTAGCAAAGAACAAAATTATATACACACTGTGACGCATGTAAATGTTCCCGGTGACTCTCTCATGACTGATGTCGGCACTGAATTGTTTAAAATCTCTGTGTCTCGGACACCGAATAAGGAGGGGACGCGTGTGTCGAAACCTCCTAAGCTGGAACTAAAATCACTAGAGTCACCAATGACGTAGAAAAAAATATTCTTCAAAAAAAACGTATATATATATTTCACGCCTGACGATGACAACAGATATAACCTGGTTCGAATTACGGTCAATTGTCGTGAAAGCGTTCTGGTAGCAATGAGAATACTCTGAATAAGAAATAGTCTTAAAATAATGAGTGACGTAATTCCCAAAATAATATTCACTTTGCCTGCTTCTATCACCGCTCAAATCGCGTCTGCAAAGATGATAGCCAGGGAATACGAAGAAAAAAAAAAATATCCTTTCTCAATCCAGAAATTCTTATAGCGCGAATAAAGAAAAGTATCTCTAAACAACTTTTCAAAGAAAGAACTATAATGGTTTCTTGTCAAAATAATTCTCGCTTGCGAACACGCCAGCGCCACATAAATATTCACACTATTAAACTTATACTTACACACTTAACAATATAAAAATAATAATGTGGATCTTAAAGTTATTCCCACACAGTCTTGGGTACACATGGATATTTATTTCGTTCACTAGTTTATTTTTTATGGAACGTGTCTGTTATACAATTACGTAAAATAACAACATTAAGCATTTGAATATTGATGAAAATGTTCATGTGTGATTTTAATCAATACTTGCTTTACACACTAGCAGCGACCGCCTGCTGATTCAGGATCTTACAATATTCAACTTTATTTTTTTTTTTATGAAAATGTTCATACGTCAAACTACTTCAACGCGGATAAATTGCACTATAACGCCAATACATGTTCATAGACATAAACGTTGCTACATAAGTCATGCCAAAACAAAATTCACATAACAATGATTTACTGGAGTCAGTTTATATCAACAAATAATGTAACCTAACTTTCCAGCTACGTAGCAGTTATATGGAATTGGATTTTGCAGTTTATTTCTCCCTACTTTTTTTTTATGGCCATGTACTACTACTACTACTATTACGTTAAGTGCGATCGCGACCTGCAACCTGATGATAACTATTAGCAGTAATGATCTAAGAATATAATTACAATATTCATATAATACAGCATTGAGTAATAATTGCCCAAAAAGTTTCCCTAAACTAACTATTCCACGTGGAAAATTAATAAAAATAGTCTATATTGAATTTATTAGTATTGTGATTCTTTGTCACTCCCGATAACGGAAACACGAATAAATTACAAGGATTCCATAAAAATGAGGCAAACAATGTCTCTCCGTATGAAGAACGACTTATTCCGTCTTCGATATTTTAGAATAAAACTGGGTCATGGAACAAGGATTCGATAACACTGGATCCTACTTCCGCTTTCATTCCACTTTATAGATATGTTTTACGGCAAACTTAGATTCTCTCCTGTGGTAATATGTACTTGTACTTCCAGGTTTTTTTTGTAGATTAGTGTACACCAAGTCTTCAGGGCCCACCAAAATTTAATAAAGTAAGACACCTTACCTTAACTGGAACTAATATTCAGGTGCACGATTAATAGATCTACAATCTCGGATACGTGATAAAATTCAACCACTCACGATGGAAATGCGCACTTTGTTCTTCACGAAAAACTTAAATCGAACGCGAACTTCCATTCAGTAATGCGATACCGACAGCAGTACAATTACGTCTTAACAGTTCTTATTCTTGCTCTCGTCTGAATGCACAAAAATAGCGTCGAAGCGTTCAACAACTACTCTATTTTTTTCTTCTTTGTTGACGCAGCGAAGACAAATAACGAGTCCATTGTTGTCCGCTCGCTGTTAACACAATTATTATTAGTAGTAGTAGTACAACTGAACGAAGAAAAAGTCAATATTATTTTCATGTTCAAACGTGTATTTATATAAAATAATCTAAATGCACTGTCCTTTTTTTTTAAGTTTAAGAACACTATTTTATAATAATTAAGGTCAGGGCACTGCTATTCACTCATTATTTCTTTCTATATATTTATTACTTTTTTTCACACTGTTACAGTATATAGAGATACCAGAAATAAATTAATCTTCGGAAGTGTTAACGCTACTGAACTTGTAGTTTAAGCTCGTGATGTTTAGACATATATTCACATATACAGTTACAGACATACCACAAGTGGCTGTCTACAACAAAGTCATATGTTTCCCCACTTAGATCCCAGTTATATAAGGTATCATTCAAACACTCACTCACTTCTGCCACACTTCAGTACTCGAACTCGTGACGTACAGACTAGCACAAACACACATACAGACAGACAATAGTTAAAATAGCTTCTTCTTTCCCAATGAACCTGCTACGTTGTTGCTAAAGATAAAAAAGAGATATCTCAAACAATTTCCTTAGTCAAGATAGTATGACATTGGCTACATAGTTTTTTTTTTAATATTTTTAAACTCTACTCTCAGATGAAATGTTTAGCACCGCAGCCGTGCGTGCGCTTTCTCTTATTTATATTGGAACTGACAATATTTGAAATTCGAAGAGTATAGATGAGAGAGATTTCTCGCTGTGGTAGTCAACATTTCATCAGGGAATCGGTATTTCTGAAAATTTTAATATTTCATTAAATTTAATATTTTAATAGCCACGTGCATGCAGGTGCCGACCTGGTAGCCGTGCGGTCTAAGGTGTAAGAGCAACGACTCGGAGGTCCCGGGTTCGAGTCCTGCTAGAGGCATAGGTGTTTGTGGATTTTAACTTGGTGTAAAGGGTCGAATCGTGACGGGCCGATGTCAAAAGTGTTACTAGACTGTCCCATAGAAAATAAAGTTTTTACGTGCATGAAGGTAATAGTTACTACTAGGAATCTTTGGCGTACTGGAACCCATTACAAACCATTGACTATTCTCCCGTTTTTGTTAATTATGATTCGTCATTTTCTTTCAGAGTTTATACGGTTCGGAAATCGAGAAGGAGGGGAGAGCATGCCGTGGTCCAGTCAGGATTTGTTTCTGGGTTGGCTCCCGGATATCCAAATGGTTAACGCTCTCGCCCTTGATGAGAACGGTTCCTGGTTCGATTCGCAGAATTTTGATACGTGTCCAGTATCGTGATAAATATGGCGGAGACACTTTGAATACAAGAAGGAGCAAATTGGGGCCATGGGAGCCAAAGTACACTTCGACGAGAGCCGATGAGCTGACTACGTACTACCCAACGAAAAGCCGTTTGAACTTTATTTTATTTTATTTATGGCATTTAAGATCTCAGGTTCAGGCCGAGCTAAAAGCCGCCTGGTACACCTTGGTGCTCTACGGAATGTCGTACCATTAGTTTAGGTTTGAGTTAGTAGACATGATTTTAGCTGTTCGAAACGTCAGTGTGGCAAATTTCTGCATGATTTGAAAAAAAAAAAAAACGAGATCATGAGTAATATTTTCTCGTGTGAAAGTTTAAAGAATTTTATTCCAACGTCCATCAATGCTTTGATTTGTAGTGACAGAAAAGTGAAAAATAGATGCCAGAAACGTTCCTCCGGAAATATATCCGTTAGCGACTAACCTGAAAATAACCTTATTGGTCAAAAGTTGAATTTTGCATTTTTAATTTGTTTCTGCTTCTCATTGAGCATTCCGAAAAGAAAGGAAAAAAAGCCTTAATGAAGTCGATCACTTTGGGCATCGATTCGACAACCCTGGAATAAGAGGTGCATACAATTTCCACTAAGTTATTTTATCAACTGTGATGTAATGTTGATATACTTTCCAGGGGAGCTTGAGAAAAGTAGAGCTTATTATATTTAAAATGTATTATTTTTTGCCCTAAAGACAATTTTCAGAGAAATAATTTCTTTCATAGTAATTAAAATTAAATAGTAGATATCTGTCCATATTTTACCAAATTAAAGCTTGCAAAAGCTAGACGAGTGCAAAAAGACAAATAAGAATATATAAAATTATTTTAAGGATAATAGTTCTGTTGGTAATTCATTCTAATCGATGAAAATGATCCGAAGCGTGAAGATCAAATCTCCTCGTAGTCAAAAATCAGTTTAATACCTCACGACAGAGGAATAAGTTGTTTGATTTTCTTCGCAAGTAATTCAAAATAATAATAATAATAATGTTTGCTATTTACACACAATTAATGAAGTTGTCCTTATGTGGTAATGCACAATTCTCATTTTGAAAAGCATGGCAAACAGAAACTCGTGCGCGCACACATACCCACACACACACACACGCACGCGCACATGTATGCATAAATGGTAAGATATAATAGATGACTGTATAATATAGTGTATAAGTGAATATGAATTACACCCCCCACAATAACTTTAGACACCCCTCTTCGACTACATTCCTGGCGCACTCCCTGAATAAGTGTCTGATAATTAATTTTATAGTAACCTTATTAATCTCCTTAATATAATCATGCAATTACATTTTGTCCTATGTTTTCGTCATATTTTACGGACATCAATTAAATATAAAATTATCTTAAATTCGTGATGTACAGGCCGAAGAAGAACCGGAAACTTAATAAAGACTGTTTCATTGAAGAAATCTCTTTTTTCATCACTTATGCTCACTACTTAGCAGACCGTTTGTGGATCTCATCAACTTTAGTTAAGAATTCAACGAATCGTAAAATTTCTTAACGATTCTTAAATTCTTGACTAAGATTGGAGGCACTTCCCCCTTGTTTTCTGTCTCTCTTAATTCTCACCATGAAACTATATTAAGGTAAAGCTATCCCCTGTGCGATACGCACGCGCCGTGAACTACGCATGGGGGATGTGGAGGTAGCGCACATTTTCTTGACCTACGGTACGTGGTGAGGTGGGGTTGTCAGTCCCACGATCGACCGCCTTTACCTTCCCAAGGCGCCCAGTAATACCAAGGACACTCTGGTACTCAATTTGATAGGAGGCTGAGTGCACCTGTGAGAAAAGTCTCTAGTGTCCTGGCCGGGATTTGAACCCCAGCCGCCCGATTCGTAGTCAAACGCGCTACCGCCTGATATTAGCTAGCGAAAATACAATTTAATATATGGCTAATAAAGATTGGGTTGGTATTTTATTACCGAATAATAAAGTGATGGTAATAATAACACACATTATTTTCCGGAATACTAGTGTTATGAACAGAATGACAGAAAATAAAATGCAGTTTCAGATACAAAAAAATATTCTTTATCATAAAGTTGTGGACTAAATATTTCGAATATTTATTAATTTTGTTATAACAAATAAGAGCTATATATAAGTTTTCAGATTTACTTTTAGTAATACATTTTAATTTAGAGTAGCATGGATTATATTCACAGTAGCAAAAAATAAGTTACTTCAACTATGATTGACACCGAGCGGCAGTGGCTCAGTGGTAGAGCGTTGGCTTAGCATCCTCATTGACAAGGCGAAGGCGGTTCTATGGCGGGCCGACGCAACGGCGACGAAATGGCTGGCCTCTAGCGATTTTACACTAATGCAGCCCGCTGTCCGCCAGCGGCATGCCGCTCCGTCTGCGCCAAAAATACCGGCCAGGCCGCTCTCGTCCCGCCACTGAGCCTCCACGTCCCCGCTATACCGTCCGAGACCCGCCGCTATACCGCTCTCGTCTGCCCGTTTTTCCCCTGGTATTCCTCTTTTCGTCAGATTGCTTTGACACAAAAAAGGTATCAGACGCAGTGGTAATCGATATTAAGTTTACCTTTTTTCATTGTTTTCGCTGTTATTTATTTCGTAGTGAGTACAGTTCTTCAGTGTCTGCGATGGGATTCGTGCCTCCGACTGTCAGCGACGAGATTTAGAAGTCTGATGCCTTAACCACTTTTTTTTTCTTCTAAAAGGTTTTGAATTTGAATTACGACCTTTAGTCAACTTTGGCTCAGTCCGTATTAATTATGGGAGAATTAGTGGAAGTGTTTGTTCACCACAAAACTCACATGGCATAAACTGGGATCGAACCGAGGACCCCAAGCACCAGAGATGAGCGCTCTAGCACGTTTTTTTTTTTTTTTTACAAAACTTTATTGCTTATTCATGAGACAAGGGAAACTGCTATTTCAGGCAAAATAAATCATACATTGTAGACAATGACATTTGACACAAACACAAAAATTGTACAAGAGAATAGCTCGCAATTAACTAACATGTGTTGTATAAACTTTGAAAGTTTGAACTGAATATTAGTTAGTAATCACACTTCGTCAATTACTTTTAGCAAATTAGCAAATAACCGGCGTTGAATAGTAGATGTACCTAACTTCCAACGAGTGCGCTTCAGGAAGTCAATATAGTCTTCTGCTGACATCAACTTTTGTGGTGTAACAAATACATATTGCAAGGTGTGTGCAGTAATCCAAACTACAGCATTATTCTTCGTTCGGGGATAAAAATGGTAGTCTGGGAAAAGAAACATATCACTTGTGAAAAACTGTCGTGGTTGCCTACATATTAAGCCTTGCATCCTTTGTGAGATATTCCAAATTATCATAAGGATTCCACATTCTGTTAACCTATGTCCCAGGGAATCCAGTTTGTTGCACTGTAGGCAAAGTTCTGTTGTACTGCGCTGAATCTTGTACATGCTTTCTTGAGTTGGTATTAGGTCATAGACAACTTCATACCATAAACTACGAATATGCTGTGGTAGCCAATTCTTATGTATGTTAACCCATATATTATTCCAGTCATGGTCAGGAAATTTTTGCACCACACGTGGAATTGGCAATCCATATACATTTTCTCTGAGACTAGAATACAACTGTTTTGGTTCAAAATAGATTTGGGGATCCATAAGTGGTATATAACTCCATTCTGTGATCAATGCACATGTAACCGCACCACTAAGTTTCAAATAATTAACATTAGGAGGTTTATGTACTGGGATACTGTCGGTCCAGCAATTAAGCCACTGACTAGTGTGTGATGTTTGGATACGATACAGTTTGAAGTTACGACTTAAAAACAACACTTTACTCTTTAGTTGAACATCAATTAATTGTAAACCACCACACTCGTGTGGTAAATGCAACACTGTTCTCGGCACATGAAAACAATGTCCTTCCCAGATGAACCAACCAATTACTGATTGCATTTTCGTTGCATATTTATCAGGTAAAGGTAAAATCTGGCTCACATACCACAATTTACAACAAATGTACATATTCACATACCAAATGCGCTGCACTAATGTTAGTTCTCGTTTTTTATTTGTCATACATTGTGTTCTGATTTGCGAAACAAGGGGTTCCCATACAGCTGTACCCTGTGCATCTTCATCTAAAGTAAACACCCAAGATTTTCATCTTCTCGACTGACTCATAAGGTAAATATCTGGGATCTAGTACCAACGCATGACAATTGTTAAAAAGGAAACTTTTTTATTTCTTCATGCAACTGAGGTTGTCTAAAGCTATTTAAAGTATTCAAAAATGGTGTCAAACTCAGTGCAAATAACATCATTGATAAAGCACAACCCTGACGGACTGACCGTCGTATGGCAAATGATTGAGATAAATATCCATTAATAGAAATTTGAGATTTGTCATTACAATATAATGTTTGTACAAGTTGAATCAGTCTCTGATCAAAGTTCATGCAGTGGAGCACTGCATATAAATACTCGTGATCTACGCGGTCAAATGCACAAGCAAAATCTAAAGAAAACAGACACGCTGGAAGTTTTCGCTTGAAGCGAAAATAATTGATGAAGTCTCTAATACTATTTAAGGCATAATAAATGTTGAATTGTTTAGACAGTGCAACTTGCATAGAACCAACCAAGCATTCAACGTGGGGCTGAAGCCTATTAGCATAAAGTTTGGATATGATCTTGAGATCAGTATTCAGGATCGAGATAGGACGATAATCGGATACACTATAACAATTATTCTTTTTAGGTATAAGAATTATTATGCCATCATTTTGCAACACATTACCTTGTGTTATAATTTCATTCACTATTTGCGTAAATTCGTCACTAATAATATCCCAATAGCGTAAAAAGAACATATAGCTTAAATAAACCTTGCCAGGACAACAGTTTTTGTTACAAGATTTTAAAGTGTTCAGAATTTCATTAGCAGTCACTGGTTGTAACAATTGATCGTTATCTTCATCCGTTAATTGGTGTGGTACATGAGAAAACAAATAGTTCCAGTCCTGAGTTGACACTTGCTGTTTGGCATATAGGCGTTCATAATGCTGCTTACATATGCGCATTATATCATCTTGATTAGTAAGTACATTACCTTCATCATCTTGTAATTGTGAAATGAATAATTGTTTGCGACGGTTATGTGCACGAATAAGATGAAAAAAGAATATCTGTTCGTTAGTAATCATTTCACTAGGGTACGTTGTATTAGTGAACTTATTCAATTTCTTTCGTTGTATTTGCATAATTTTGGCTTTAATTTTGTTTATCTCTAAGAAAGTTTCTCGGTTATGCGGCCCTAACCATAGCTGATTCAAGACACCGTACGAAAATTCAAGTGTGTGATGAATTTCACGCTTTTTTTCTGCGCCTTGCCATTGAAAAACATTTTAATTTTATCTTTTGTATATCGCGTCCACCAATGGTTCTTTGAAGGAAAATATTTCTGTTGTTTTACCCAATAACTCCATTTAGTTTTAAATTCCTGATAAATAGCTTCATCAGTCAATAAACGAGGATTTAATTTCCAATAAGAAGGACCAAAAACCTTATCCGGATTCTGTAAACAAATATTCATAATTACAGAGATGTGATCGCTTTACTCAACCGCTACAGCTGTGATAGTAGATACCTGTGATATAAGATCAGAACTGCAGTAGAAGCGATCCAATCTGGACTGCATTGTGCTAGTTTTATATGTAAAAATAACATCATTACGTTTGACAACCCAAACATTCACACTTGACTGTGTTCTTGCGAACAACACGAGACATTATCAATGTTAATTTATAATCAGCACAATACAGTCAATATATAAAGTCACACGAAGGAACAAAAAAAACTTCTGAAACACAAAGCTGGTCAGTGCAGCTTAACACAAAAGTCCTTCAAATCGGGAGCAAGCAAGTTTGCGTCCTCACTCGGTCACGACTCAACGCGAACTCCACTCGGCTTCGGCTATGCCGGTCTTCTAACTGGGTTATGTTTTTTCATGCCTTTTGTCTTACGAAGACAATTGGGAAGCTTGTTTGCAAACGCTTTTTTAAATTGTTTTTCTGTTTTTTTGCTAATAATATACAAATTGCCCATAGGCATATTTTGTTTGTCGTTCGTATTGCTTATTTTCAACCGTCTTCTCAACAAATGAATGTCGCAGTAATAGCGCGGTATACACTGCTGATATCCGCTGTTCTCCCAACAATAACAAATGACAATCTACGTAACGGCGGGAAGGAGTTGGCGGTCCGCATGTCACTTTCCGCTCGGGAAGGATCCCACAGTCGGAACGCTCGAGTGCATCGCATAATAGCCGCTATACCGGCAAACGACGAGATCACGACAACTAACCGCCAGTACACATCTACACTGGCGGTTATCGCTCGGTACCCGACGGCGGTGCGAGAGCATTGGCGGCAAATTCCCAATGGGGATTCAGAGGTCTTGCATTTTTCCAAGGCTTTGCATCAGTCATACCAGGCAAATGCTGGGATGACATCTGCAAAATAGGCCCTGGCTGTCTACCTTCAACATCCTCCTTTCCGCTACTCTATCAAAGCCTGAACACAAGATGCCTAAAGGCCATTACCGCATTGAAAATTATAACCATGACACATACATTTATAACATACAAAAATGTTGTATACTTATTCCAGTTCTTTGAAATATATTTGAGGTGACATACTTATGTTTTCTACAATAGCTTTACCGTAAAATTATGTTAAAAAATAATTGTGTTATTTCGACAAACTTCTTAATGTACACAGCGGGGAACAAACAGAGGAATTTGAAATCCATACCGCAGAACCGTGGATTCCCGAACCTAGCGAGATCGAGATCGAAATGTCGGTTAAGAAATTGAAAAATTTCAAATCACCAGGAATAGACAATATTCCAGCCGAATTAATTAAAACAGGAGGAACGGCACTAATCAAGGAACTACATAAATTGATAAGTGCTATATGGAGAAAGGAGGAGCTCCCAAAGGAATGGAAAACATCAATAATTGTTCCGATTTACAAAAACGGCGATAAGTCGGAATGCAATAATTACCGCGGAATCTCGTTACTTCCAACTTGTTACAAGGTATTAAGTAATATTCTGTTAACACGCTTAAACGTATACGTAGATGAAATAATTGGAGATCACCAATGTGGATTTAGAAGAAATAGATCCACTTTGGAGCAGATGTTCGCCTGGAGACAAATTTTGGAGAAGAAATGGGAATACAATGGGACGGTTCATCAGCTATTCATTGATTTTAAGAAAGCATTTGATTCTATCTAAAGGGAAAAGTTATACAGTATCCTGATACGATTTGGAATTCCGAAAAAATTGGTTCAACTAGTGAAGATGTGTCTCAGCGATCCCATAAGCAGAGTACGGATAGGTAATAATATGTCAGATAGTTTCAAGATTCGCAACGGATTGAAACAAAGCGATGCCTTGTCACCACTACTGTTTAACTTCGCGTTAGAATATGCGATTTTAAAAATTAAAGGGGACAAAAAGGGACTATCATTGAATGGTTTGAATCAACTGTTTGTATACGCGGATGATGTAGATTTAATAGGGGACGATATAGATGCACTACAAAGCAACACCGATGTCTTAGTAGAAGCGTGCGATGAGATAGGTCTACAGGTAAACATAGATAAAACAAAATACATGATAACAAGCCGAAGCACAGGGAATGAAGGAATTAAAAACATAAGAATTAGGGATGAGGTCATAGAGAAAGTAAACAAATTTAAATACTTGGGAGCATACGTAACAAGCAAAAATGAGGTAACGGAAGAAATAAAAAGTCGCTTAGTATCGGGGAACGCATGTTTCTACTCAGTCCAAAAACTTCTAACATCGCGATTAATATCAAGGAAATTGAAATTAAAAATATACAGAACGGTTATTCTGCCGGTAATACTTTACGGTTGCGAAAGTTGGAGTACGACCCTAGCAGATGAACATAAATTACGTGTATTTGAAAATAAGGTTTTGAGAAAGAGATACGGGCCGAAACGCGACGAGATGACTGGAGAGTGGAGGAGACTGCATAATGAAGAACTCCACGGACTGTACGATTCACCAGATGTTGTAAAAATAATGAAATCGAGACGACTAAGGTGGGCAGGGCATGTAGCTCGGATGGGGGAAAAACGAAGATTATATTCTATCCTGGTTGGAAGGCCCGATGGAAAGAGGCCATTGGGAAGACCGAGACGTCGTTGGGAGGACAATATTAGAAGAGATCTTGGAGAAGTAGGTGTTCGTGATGAAAACTGGCTTGAT
>JAGDQP010013344.1:33335-48044 GCA_022664845.1 Lepisma saccharinum | reverse complement strand
TTTTTTTTTTTTCAAAATAGACATGTATTAGTATCGATAAAATGAAAGAATAAAAGCGAGACGAATCAATATAGATAGGTTGATGCAGGGAGAAATATAATCACACAATGAAACACTGAAACTGATGAATGTCTGTTAGACAAACGCATAGATATGAAAGAGGGAGAGACAGAGAGGGAGAGAGAGAGAGAGAGAAGAAGAAGAAGTAAAGTTAAAAATATAGAATTTAAACGTTGTAAAAAGATTTTAAGTCAAGTTCCCACACAATAGAGCTCATTTCCCACAAATCTAACACCAAGATAGAAGTGACTTTTGGACTTTATATTTGTTCAGAGCTCTTCGAATATATAAAGGATTCTTCAAAAATTCATTAAGTCACATCCAAAATGGAAACCAAACTTGGTGGTCAGATTAAATACTCATGATTTCCAGTGAAATTCAAGAGTTTTGAGACACATCTAGGATAATGTCAAAAGTGTAACACACATACTTTTGTTCCGCGGGGTTCGGTTGCAAATTCGGTGAAGCTTATTAAATATACTAGTTCGGAATACTTTGTAATCAGGGATTCTGCCAGGATTTTCAGATTGGAGTGTGTAAAGTCAAAATTGGGAGGGTGGACTAGAGTTTTGCACGGTTTCTATCAACATTTGTCCGCAAAATGTTAAAGTTCGGGGTAGTCTCCAGAATCTGGGGTTGACACCCCCTAAGGTCTGGCGGAATCACTGATGGTAACAAACCCAGTAGATACCATAGGCCATACTTGCTATTCCAGACTACGAATGCAAAGTGAACATAAAAAGAAAATGAATGAATGATAATTTTTCTGTTTAATTTGTCAGAAAAAGCCAAGATTATAAATCCAAACTGTATGAAAATTACAAATGTTCAAAAGCAAAATTGGCATGTTCCGTATAGGCATAGTAAGATTTATATATTCCACATTGCAAACGTGAAAAGAAGAAACACATGTAATTATATGTTGGTAAATCAGAGCCTGGAACCGAATTTGGTGCCAAATTAATATAAAATGAATTCATCTCTTGAAATAGCGAAAAAAGAGGGGCATTTGCTACTCAGTCTTAAAATCTATCAGTTCTGGACATGCCATCATATATTGTATCCATTGCTAATATAACGTCCTAATAATTACAACACTAATGAACTAGTGTGTATAACAATTCGCACAGATGGAATGAACACGGCAAAGCTGAAATGGTTCACCGGCTGTCGGGGGATGCTGGTCAGGTTTTGGACTGTGTCATCAGGTTTAAGATTCGAACGCATTCTGAAGCGGTGATTCGATGTAGATCTGATAACCCGGAAGATGAAGGAGAGATTGTAGTTATTTCATTGCGTTTGAACAGTGTTTGTTTCAAGGGTGACCAGGACCGTAGATGTTACCCCTAAAATAAGAAAAATACGACGCCGAAATTCCCAGTTAAAGAGATTTTCCAGACCGGGTCACTTATGTTTGGGTCAGTCCCTATCACCGGGTCATCGAGAGTGGTCCCGAATTTGCTCTCGAACACGCACCTAAAGAGAGAGTGTATAAAGTAAGAGAAAAATAAAGGTAAATATATAGAGAGAAGAAGAGGAGAAAGACGCAGCGAAGACACGATAACAATACATCAAGAAAGAAAGGAAGACACAAAGTTAAACGAAAAATATGAAAAATACATTATCATTATACTAAACAGCACACACACTGTTTACTCGGATTCTGACCAGTGATACTTCGTAAATTCTGCACAATCCGAAGACGAATCTTTGTTTGAATACTTCAGTGTATGCGAAAAAGAAACTGGTTGGTGGGGAATCGAACACAGGTTTTCAAATTGGAAGTCCAGTACGATAGCGATACTCCACATGCGACTTTGTCCAAGACGTGCTTAACAAATGCTATAGTGTTTGTTTCTACGAATAATAACATGAAAATGAATACTTCATATCAATATCGTGTTTTTAACTGTCCTGGTATCTCCCTATGACTTAATTTGGACTTATCCAACCAACGTTCGTAAATCGTCTTCCTCTCTATAGTGACTCAGGTATTTAATTCCACAGTCTGAAGGATTCTCCGTTTTGCATGAGAAGTAATGATTAGATTCTTCATGACCGCTTTGTAAAAAAAACTTGGCTTAAACAGGATTTTAACCTATATTGGTTTGCTTTAGTACTTAAAAGTCCAGCAGTTTTCCTCTACTCCATTTTGCCAAATAAGGACAGAAGCCATGAATTACTAAGTTCATCTTTGGAAATAGCCAACTTCGTTCCGTAAGTTCTTTAAACTAAAATGCACGCTAAAATTTCTTTATTCAATCACTTATAGACAAATTAGTGCCCACTAACACCTGAAATAACAAAAGTCCGGGAAAAATGAAATAAACAATAACGGGTTATGCAGTTTCTATGCGTCGTGGAAGTTTAAAGTCACGCTTATATGAATAAGTATTACTATTATTATTGCAGTGAAACGTTCGATAACTGAGCGTTTTATATTCCCTATAGAACAGCATTGAATATTATGGAAGTAAACTCTGGTTTGTATTTCTCTTAAAATGTATTTCCCAGAGCAAAATTCAAAAGTTCTATGATACGGATATTTACGTGTTTTTAAAGTACTTCGTTTCTCATTCTATGCATGTGTTTAAAATGACTCCCTGGCAAGAAGGATATTCCAGGATTGTTACATTTTAATTTCTAATATTCCGGGAGTATTCCTAGGTAATTACTAATTAGAAATATGCCGGAACTTGTCCCGGGATTAGAATGCTTGGTATCGTGATATGTTTAAGGGACTGCAAGAGACAGGTTCAAGCTATGGGTATCTATCAAAGAGCTAAATAATAATAATAATAATAATAAACTAGATGCTTGTTCCCGTAATACTTTTTTCCGTGAATATATCATTTTCTTGGACACTGAATGTAGGAGTCAGAATCCATATTGAAATATTCGCTGTTTCGAAAATCCCGTGCTGTGGTTATCGGAGGCGAAGACATACACTTCACAATACACACACGACACTTTTATTCCTAATTTGCAACTTCCTCTGGCAGTTACATGAAATGTTTACAGAAATACTTTGTAAATAGATGTCAATTTTGGTGTTAATTTTAACTATGCAAATGTTTGAATCAATCGTAATGGGATACAATTGGGGAGTTGTGAATAAAAAACAGTGGCGATCACAGTTGTGAGCTTCGGTTCTCCTCTCCCAACATGTCTGGTCAGCGTTGGAGCAGTAGACAAACTCCTCCCTCCGGGAGAGACCTCATCCTCATCGATACAATATCTGAATACAATCAAATTTAGAAAAAGGGGGAAACCACAAGTAAGCGAAGTGAGTGTATAAACAAACAAGCAATAAGAATAAGCTGATTTGTTGGATCGTTGGATAACAGCAGATTGCTGGCATGGTTATTAGCTTGATTAGTTGTGTGCACTTTCCACACTGAAAATCATAGGTTCGCTTTCCACCTACGCCAGCATTTCTCAACCATTTTCGTCCTGCAACTAAAAACATGACCGTTGATGTGCTGTAATTGGTAATAAACATCCTAATTACATTATTCAACAAATTACATTATTTTAGTAGACCCTAATTATAAAAACAGTAAGCAAAATAAAATATCGTCTTTGAAATTTATTAGTTTTAACCTACAAACCCTATCTAAATTATTTTGTCCACCTTCTCTTGCGACCCCCTTACACACAACTCATGACCCCTCTGGGGGTCGCGACCTCCACGTTGAGAAACCCTGACCTACGCCAATATAATTTTCTTTCAAAATCGTAAAATATTTTATTCACTTCATTAGATGCATTTGGGGGAATAATATACACCAACCTCATTTGTAAAACTCCAACTTACTACCTTAGAAAGTAGGGGGAATGCAGCTCGTATTTCGGAAGCATTATTCTATTACTCAGAAATTAATTTTTTTTGCATGCAATGTGGCCTGATATAAGTTCACTTAAAGAAATGCAATTTTAAAATAGTATAATTTACCAAAATCAAGAAACCAGTGATATTAGTTAGGTGAGAACAATTTGGATTTCTATCGATCAAGAACAAGAAAGCTCCGTTAATTTCTCCTGTCCACCTGGTATGTTAGCTACCTTAAAATATTGGACCTCTTAATTTTGATTCCTCTATCTGTAATGCAGGCTATTACGTGCATGCAATACGAACATAGATGACGGAGTTTTGTGAGAAAAGAAGAGCATGCTTCGGGATTCGAACTCGCGTCGCCAGCTTTATAGACGAAAAGGGAGAAAATAATAACGCGACGCAGCGCGCACGTCCACGAAGACATCAGATAGGCAATCTTTAAGCTCAACTCTTACTGAAATAAAAGCCAAGTAAAAGTTATATAATACTGATTTTTGTTTCACTTACAGTGTTTCGTGCATTTATGAGTTAATCTTCTAATTATATAACATATAAAAACCATGTTATATAATTTGTTCAAAGTTTCGAAAACCGTATTTAACGTCCCAAGTGGAAATAAGCGAAACTTCATCGTTAATTATTACAGACATAGCAACATCGCTGTATTATAATTTATTTTATGAACAATAAAAGCAAGATAAAAGTTCTATTACTTTTATTCACATACTTTTCGCCACATCACGACTAAATATACAAACATTATTTTCTTCACAAATATTAGTATGAAAACCCGCGCAGTGGTCACTCATGTTGTTGCAAGGTTGGCACATAGTTCAATTTCTGAACTTAAACTTTCTAAGAGCTGCTAAAGAGCGCGCTATGATTATAATTTACTGAGTGTAAAATAACCAAGGGGCTGAAAGACTTCGGCTATAAGGGCTACGCGAGTAGGCAAGTTCTATACCGCTAACGTTATTGCAAGTTCATGTAGTTGTTCTTTTTTTATGATAATTGATAATTGATAATGTGGAGATAATTTTGATGCTAAGCGACTTCAGTCAGTAAGTTAGTCCGTTCGGAAATTTACAATAATCTACATTTTCGTGTAATTTAGACATATTATTCCGAATCAAATTCCATCCTGAGGCACTCGCTGAAGTAGGAAACCTTATGGTTGTAGACTCGAATCGCCTGCAAGTGACAACTTTTGATACTTACATAAAAACTGTCAAAAGTTTAAATTTTTGTTACGTTCAACTTGTCATATTGCACGAAGTGTATTAGAACTTTTAATTGCAGTTTTAACCTCCATTTGCTAATTACATATTTTTTTGTGTGTGATGCTAGCTTAGTTCAGGTTGATTTACGTTAAAGTAAAAGACAATAAATGATCGTAATATAATTTGAAAATACTTACCCTAACCTAGATTTGTTCTTAAAACTCACATAATATATTAATTTCATCATTCGACATGACAAAAAGGACATTCATACACATGTGTTTACTTACTAAAGAATATATACAGACAAAATATATCACATATACTCAATGTTACATTTTCCTCGCATTTGAACTTCAAAATTCATGGGTGCTGAATTTTTTTGGGAAAATGGAGTAGAAGAAAAGTGCTGGAATTTGAAATACTAAAGCAAACCAACATAGGTTCAAATCCTCTTCAAGAGAAGTTTATTTTACAAAGCGGTCGTGAAGAATCTAATCATTACTTCTCATACAAAACGGAGAATATTTCCAACTGTTGAATGAAGCACCTGAGTCATTATTGAGAGGAAGACGATTTACGAATGTTGGTTGGAAAAGTCCAAATTAAGTCTCAGCGGGACAGTTAAGAACATGACATTGATATGAAGTATTCATTTTCATGTTATTATTCGTAGAAACAAATATTATAGCATTTGTTAAGCACGTTCTGGATGAAGTCGTCTGTGGAGTATCGCTATCTTGCTTGGCTTGTAATTTGAAAACCCGAGTTCGATTCCCCACCAAACTGTTTCTTTTTCGCATACACTGAAGTATTCAAACAAAGTTTCATCTCCGGATTGTGGAGAACTTAACGAAGTATCACTGGTCAGAATCCGAGTAAACAGTGTGTGTCCTGTGTAGCATAATGATAATGTATTTTTCATTGATCTTTCTCTCTTTCTTTATGTATTGTTATCTTGTCTTCGCTGCTTCTTTCTCTTATTTTACTTCTCCCTCTCTCTATTCATGTTTATTTCTTCTCTTAATTTACACACACTCTTTCTGTTTGTGCGTATTCCACAGCCAAATCCAGGCCACTTTCGATGACCCGGTGATAGGGACTGACCCAAACATGAGTGAACCGGTACCCCGATTGACCCGGTCTGGAAAATGTATTTAACTGGGAATTTTGACGTCGTATTTTTCGTGTTCTCGGGGTAAAATCTCCGATGATGGTTACCCATAAAATAAACACTGTTCAAACGCAATGAAACAATTAAAATCCTTCCTTCATCTTCCAGGACATCAAATCTACATCGAATCACCGCGTCAGAATGCGTTCGACCTGACCAGCATACCCTGACATCCGATGACCTGTTTCAGCTTTGCAGTGTTTTTTTCCATCTGTGCGAATTGTTATAAACACTACTTCATTAGTGTTGTAATTATTAGAACGTTATATTCGCAATAGGTGGAATCTAGAGTGGCATGTCCAGAACTGACAAATTTTAAGACATGAGTAGCAAATGCCCACCTTTTATCGCTATTTCAAGAGATGAATTCTTTTTATATTCGTTTGGCACCAAATTCGGTTCCATGCTCTAATTTACCAACATATTATTACATGTGTTTCTTCTTTTCACGTTTGCAATGTGGAACATGTAAAGTTTACTATACCTATAAGGAGCATGCTAGTTTTGCTTTTGTAACTTTTCATTTTCATACAGTTTGGATTTATCTTGGCTCTTTCTGATAGAAATTAAGAAGAAAAATTACCATTCATTCATTTTCTTTTTATGTTAACTTTGCATTCGTAGTCTGGAATAGAAGGTATGGCCTATGGTATCTACTGGGTTTGTTACAATGAGTGATTCTGCCAGACCGCGGTTCCTGTGGGGCTGTCAACCCCAGATTCTGGAGACTACCCCGAACTTTTTAATAGAAACCGAGCAAAACTCTAATCCACCCTCCCAATTTTGACTTTACACACCCCAATCTGAAAATCCTGGCGGAATTCCTGATTACAAAGTATTCCGAACCAGTATATTTAATAAGCTTCACCGAATTTGCAACCGAACCCCGCGGAACAAAAGTATGTGTGTTACACTTTTGACATTATCCTAGATGTGTCTCAAAACTCTTGAATTTCACTGGAAATCTGGCCACCAAGTTTGGTTTTTATTTTGGATGTGACTTAATGAATTTTTTAAGAACCCTTTATATATTCGAAGAGCTCTGAACAAATATAAAGTCCAAAAGTCACTTCTATCTTGGTGTTAGATTTGTGGGAAATGAACTCTATTGTGTGGGAACTGAACTTAATCTTTTACTACGTTTAAATTCCATATTTTTATCTTTAGTTCTTCTTCTTCTTCTTCTTCTTCTTCTCTCTCTCTCTCTGTCTCTCTCTCTCCCATATCTCTGCCTCTGTCTAACAGACATTCATTGGTTTCAATGTTTCATTATGTGTTTAAATTTCTCCCTGCATCAACTTATGTATATTGATTCGTCTCGCTTTTATTCTTTCATTTTATCGATACTAATACACGTCTGTTTCGAAAAAAAAAACGTGCTCTTGATGTTTGTTGATTTTAGTATGGGCGAGACGAAGGAAAGAGAAAGAGGGGATCTGTTTACCAGACACGATTATGGGATAAGAAGGTGTCATTTGGGTTGCCTAGCTGCACAGCGTTGACTGTCGCAATTTTTTTGACGCGAAGTGTACAATGATTAAATGATTGAGGAATTTTAGTGTGATGTTAATTCAGACTTGGAAAAGAAGTCGGCACAAGTACATAACATATGTATTATTTTTATTATAAGAAGGAATGTCAAATGTTCGTTCCAAAATCAGGATTTTGGGAAATATGTTCAACTATAATATATGGAGCTAGGAAATATGAGGTTGCGGAATACGTATTTTTCCATGTATAAAGGTGATATAGGTGAGATTAATGTATTTTTGTAAAAACGTAAGATTGTCTGAACTTTGCATCTTTAAGTTATATGAATATTGACAATAATGCTAATATACCAATGATTTGTTGCCATAACCAATGATACAATTGTTGTGCATACGAATTACCCATATATTTAAATAATACTTAGAATATTCCCTGAATTCAATGGCGAACCCATTGTATGTGAAAGTAAGAATTGTAGAATGCACTTTAGATACATACCCGGAATTTCAGAACATTATTTATTGGAAATCTTTTACATCGCCCAAAGTCAATACTTAGATATATTTAACCAATTACAAGTAAGAATAAACGTCCTAGCTATTTTGACTGATCAATAGCGTGACTAGAATTTTGCGACCCTCCCGTAAGGAACTCTTTAGGTCTCTTGTAGTAACACTTCTAGTATTCAGTCTCAGTAAATTCTTTCCGCGTGTATTAGATAAATACAAAACTTCTTCACGTCTTGGCATGTAAGGTTAGCGGAGCACTTGTCTCATTGATGGCTCTACCAGTGCATAAATTGGTAGCCACGTAATCGGGGGAACATTAGAGTAGCCACAACCATAGCGAGTCAAGCAGACAGGGACAGCGTATCGGTCGATGAAATAGAGACAGATACGGAACACATCAAACACTGTTTACATTTTGAGTTCCATAGAGACAGTAAAGTGGCCTTTGCCTGCCGTAACGTTTGACCAGTGATGGTGGAGATGAAGTTGACAATATCACATATCGGTTCGAAAAGTATGGGATGGATACAGAAGCTATCAAGATCAATTACGATCTGGACGTTCAGCAGTGTTTTCCCAAGAGAATCTCGACCAAGCTATACGAAACAGCCCAAATCCAACCAAGGTATAATTAGTTGAAACTTTCCAGGTACACAGGAGAACAAGAAATATGGATCGGATCGCTGGCTCTCACCACGAAGGGTTCGATCGTTGGGTTGAATATAAGCTGAGTGCAACTCAATGGGAGAGGCGCGTTCGGAACTGTGTTTCGTTGCTTTCCAGTTGTTCATATTCATTGTCATAGGTGGTGAGAAGAGTGTTCTGTATCGGGACGTAAAGCGTCGAAGGACTATGTCGTGTTCCTGAATCGCCTTTATCGACGTCAAAACCAGAACTTCCTTCCAGGGAGGTGATATTTAAGTGTGCCGTGGGATGTCAAAGGAATAATTCATTGCGAGGTCCTAAAACCTAACCAAACCGTTAACGCCACCTTCATCAGAACCGGATTTTGTTGGGAGATAAAGAGGCTTCAGCCCAAGTCCGCAGTGGTCCTGCTAAAAGTAACAGAACTATAATTACCTTACTGTTACTGCTATAGAGGATAGGTAACAGGAGTTTTAATGCTCAATAGCGCAGGGCCACTAAATACCTTAACCCAGCACTGCACGTTCTACTGTCAATAGTTGAACAGACTGCTAGCAGTATTCTAATCGAATCGGCCAGGCCTTATCAATCTGCAGAGTCATCAGCCACTATGATAATGCCAGATTACATGCTGCTGTAATTACAAGTTAAATATAATGTACTTTGGTTGTGAGGTTTAAAATTACCTCCCTTTTACCAACTCTGAGCAAGTTTTAAAATCCTACATTGAAACAACTTCTCTTCCCGTGTGTGTTTTTTTACCACTAACTCAGTTTCCCCCTATTTATATAATCGCCTGTAGGGGCCTCTATACACATAGTAGTCCCCAAAGCGGGGTCTCTCAGCATTGTTAATAGGCCACTGTCATTGGTATATACTGTGAAATAGTTAACAAAATAGTATTTGATGCATTTTAGTTGGTGCTGCGTTTTCACTACCTGTACCGGCTCGGTTGTTGTTATTGTGTTTTATCTTCACGAACGCTGAAGACTCGTAAGTTATCGTATTGAGCGGGAAAAATATATGAAGGAAATGGCCAATGTGGATGGAACAAGCTTACTTACTCTTTAGATTCTTCGTTTTCAGAGAACACACAAACATTCACCATGAAACACAGATGACACAGCCACTAACGTCTCTTGGCTGTAGATTTGTAGAACATTTAGGAGTATGTTTTGTGAAGTATTCAGTAAGCCTACTCCCTCTTTCTATGGCTTACAGAACTCGCAAGTTCATCGCCACAGTAACAAATGTTCGCCATAGGACTCTATCCTGGACAAGATAACGCTAGTATTCATCACAAGTACCTACTTCTCGCAGATCCCTTCTAATATTGTCCAACCAGTGACTCCTAGGTCTTCCCAATGGTCTCTTTCCCTTCGGCTTTCCAACCACGATGGAATATAATCTTCGTTCGCCCATCCGAACTATATGGTCTGCCCACCTTAATTGACGCGATTTCATTATTCTTACAGCCTCGGATGAGTCATACAGTCCGTGGAGTTCTTCATTATGCAGTCTCATGCGTTCTGCAGTCCTCTCGTTTCATTCCTGGCCGTATATTTTCCTAAGATCTTATTTTCGAACACTCATAACTTATCGTTTATATGCTAGGGGCGTACTCCAACTTTCGCAGACAAAAGCATTACCGACAGGATAACCGTTCTGTGTATTTTCAATTTCAACTTTGATATTAAACGCGAGGTTAGGAGTTTCGGGACTGAATAGACATATGCGTAACGATCTTCAGGTAGAGTAAATAATACGTGGGATCTTGGGCTTAATTATAAAACGTGTACACATTGAATGGTCAATACAATGTTAATAAAAAGTCTCCGGGTTCAAGACTAAGTAGTGAAAGTCCAAGAGTAAATCGCCTGTTCAATCCCATTGCAGATATGGATAGGTTGGTATTCTGCCCCAACGCAGGCAAGAATGGGTGCTGGAAGTTGTCATGTCCCAGGGCAGACAAAGACGATTCAAAGGAACACTCTAATCCCAGTGCAGATATAGAGTGAAGATTCCAATCCCAATGCAGGTAAGAGGGAAGGTAGGTGTTTAGGCGATCACTCCCATGCAGAGTGATACTGAGAGTCGATCCGTTGGCCTTTTAATTTCCAATATTTGGCTCTGGACTAGATGTCGCTGTTGTTTGTGACGTTGATCACCTCGTTTCCTTGATATCGGCTGCACTTTATTAGTAAACTCTTTTATACAACACCGTAGTACAAACGTGGTCCTCACATTTGTTATTGTTTACAAATGCTATGTGCTTCATATCGCAAATCATTGCACATGAGTTGCTCAATACTAAGCGACTTTTGTTTTTCTCTGAACTCGTTTCGGCTTGTTACATATGCTCGCAAGTATAATATATGTTTACATTCCCTATGACCTCATTCTTAATTGTTACGTATATATTTCTTTGATTCCGTGTTTCAGTTTATCGTGTAATTTGTTTTCTCTATGTTTATGGTACATCTGGACCCATCTCATTCTACGCTTCTACTAAGATCTCGGTGTTACTTTGTAGTGCATCTATATCTTACCATATTAAATCTACATCATTCGTGCACACGAAAAGTTGATTCAAACCATTCATTGTTAGTCCCGGTTTGTCCTCTTTTATTTTTAAAATCTCATATTCTAACGCAAAGTTAAGCAGTAGTAGTGATAAGGCATCACCTTGTTTCAATCCGCTGTGAATCTCGAAACTTACATATGCTATCCGTACTCTGCTTAAATGGTCACTGAGACACGTCATAACTGGTTGAACAAGTTTTTCGGAACTACAAATAGTACCAAGATGCTCTATAACCTTTCCTTTTGATAGAATCATATGATTTTTTAAAATTAAAGAATAGCTCGAGGTTCCATTGTATCAAGACGAAAATCTGGTCCAAAACGGTTCAAGTTTTCTAAAGCCATATTAGTGGTCTCCAGTAGAAGAGTACAGACTTTGTGGAACTTTTGCTGCTACTGCTATTATATGGCCTTGAGGCTGATTTTTTATATTTGGTATTGTGCTATAGGTGTTATGCAGGTAGTCTATTATGTTATGCAGGTAGTTACATTAAGATTAAACCAGAGGAAGAGAAGATATGAATCAATGATTTTTTTAACATCGGCCACCATTTCATGATTTGTGGTCCCCGCCCCGCGTCGATTACCCGGCCGCAAAACTCGGTATCGCAGAAAACTGTAGAAGATATAGTAATAGAATATATTTTATTAATCTAATAATTTTTATTAAGGAATATTATGGAATCATCATTATTTGTTAACGGCCCTCAACAAGAATAGGACCCATCGTCGGCACCGTCGATTGTCACCTTGTGAAACTCGGTATCGTATATTACATTGTATTTTATTCATTTGCTAACTTTTATTAAGAAATATTGTAAAATTCATCCTTTATGATGTGTCGTGCTTGAAGAAAGGACACAGACTTCAGAATGCTTGTGTCAGACTACCAGTCCTTAACAAACAAATCTCTCTCTGACCAACAGAATTGTCGCACCGAAGAAACTTCTGGAAAAGTTCTTTATTTACGACTATGGTGAAAGAATGTATTCCACTATTTTTAGTGAAGCGGTTTCATTTGCGACAGAAAGTCTAATTCTATTAAAGTCTCATGTTTACAAAGTTTGTGATTGTAAACAGATTTTATCACAGTTAAGATTAGTGTTGACACCAGTTAGTTGGAGACATGTTTACGCGCGATCAGTTTGAGATATTTTGTTAATGAAATGAGATGAAGCTTGTTTCATAATACTCCTCTGTTTGTCTGTCTGTATGAATGCTTTCATGTTTACAAGGAAACGCAAGATTTATGATTGTCCCAGGCGTCTTACAGACTCAGAGAAGATACTTTCACTGTCTGGCTATATTATGGGATTAGAAATAAATGTTTGTTAGAAAACCCTTTTTGGAAAAGATCAGATATGAGATTTACGTTTTTAACAAGGGTCAGTAACGGTCGGCTGCATTTTTTGAACTTAATATGAGTTGAGAAGGTGATGCCTTAAATATTTGTGATTGCTAGGAGACAAGGTATAGTTAATGGTAACCTTTCAGAAGATAATAAGAATAGAAACTATTTTGTTCATGCTTCCCGAGGAAAATTCTAGAATGAACTTGAAATTATATAAACACTGTGATCGGATCCTATGACACTATTCTTGATTCTATTTTCAGTTTGAGAAGTCTTTGTATTTTGTTTGCGTTTAACTTGGACGTTCTGTTACAACATTTGAGAAAAAGTAAGTAGATATTTATCAATTTTAATGTCTTACAATCGGAAATGACCGCTTGCGGGATTCGAACACAGCACTGAATTGTTTGCATTTGTGAAAGTTTTTACATAAAATTTAATATTACTGGCGAGGGATGGAACAATTTCAATAAAATAGTTTTTATCACATTAATTTCTAAGACTTTCCATAATGTGAAACGAATATTTTCCTAGGAAAATACAGAAATACTTTGATCAAAGAGGAATTTTGTTGTCTACAGTTTTGTTAATGTAGACTGGGGGAGTCATGTTTTTTTATATTTCTTATACACTCGTTGGAAATTCATTCTAAATATTTACTTCTTTGAAGAGAGTGGACGACAACTTTAAATTTTAATATATTCATCAATTTCAGACAAACCATTAACAAAATATACTAGGCTTCCCCCCAAACTGAAAATACGCATAGAATTCCTGTTCATTCTAATAAATTATCAGCAATGATTTTGTTACTTTAAATAAGACTTGTATATAGATACTAAGTATATTTTTTCTATTTTTTAGCTAATTACAATTGATTGACTGCTTGAAGATTATCAGTTAGCATAACCACTTGTGAAATTAGGTTATTTTGTTCTTTGGATTTTAAATTTACTTTAGCTATAGAATTATTGTTTGGCTAAAAATCAAATTTGACCGAACTGAATTTTTTGTCTATTTCGTAAATAATATACGTTTTGTGAATATGGTGCTAGATTATTGTAGACTTCTCTTTTCCTCAGTCGCACCAAACAAATAGCGGGATGGTAACTTCCACTCAAGCCTTGACGATCTTTTTCCCGCATCTTTTCTCCTCCCCTATCTTGCTTGTTCTATTGTTGCAAATATGGAACGAGATAGTAGCATTAGTGTATTGAAAGTAATGCTTCTTGCCTCTACTGAAGTTACTGAGCGACCGTGGCTCAGTGGAAGGACGTTCACTTAATATTCGGTAGGTCATGGGTTGAATCCCAGTCGATGAACAGCATGACTGAGGTTTTTCCTCAGTCACACCACGCAAATGCTGGGATACGGGAGGGGAAAAGAATCGGGAAGGTGATAAGATTCATAAAAAATACACTTCTTGTACACTTATGAACTACGAATTGCATGGCCAGCACAATTAATATTTTATTGTAATGCATTTATGCGTTGCGGAACACGCAGCGTTTTATACAAATATCTCTGTATCATAGGTCAAGAAAATGTGGCTTTACATGTCCCATGCGTCGTTAATGGTGTCTGTTTAAAGCTCAATAACTATATATTTTGATACTCTTTTGTGAAGCTAAGAACTTTAAAGACAGTGTCAGAGACAGGAAAATATTTTTACTGATTCACTTCATTTGTTACTTGTTTCATCTAGCTATAGTCTAATCAAGTATATGTAACAATCTGAAAGTATCCACCATTTTAAAACCAGACAACTTTCTGTATAGGGACAGCAGATTTAAATTTATTTATGGCCTTTAGGCAAGTTTGACTGCTACTTCATTTTT
>JAGDQP010013344.1:0-33325 GCA_022664845.1 Lepisma saccharinum | reverse complement strand
TCTAGCATATTTGAAAATATCCATCATTTTAAAACCAACCAACTTTCTATATAGACACAGGCGATTCAAATTTATTTATGCCCTTTAGGCAACTTTGACGCACGATGATATTGAAAATATTACTTGTCAGTGTTTACAAAGGTGCTTCATGCATACCTTTTTAATTGTCAGGGGGGTTGGGGGAACATGTTATTTCCTGTAGAAATTGCCAATGGAAACTTCATTTTACACGGACTATAGATATCAAAAATAGAAATTTTGTTGTCAAACGCGGGATTTGAACCCGACACGCTGTCTTTGCGGCTACGAGTAAGATAAAAATTTAGCTTTGTTTGTTCATAAAATTAAAAATACTATGCCATAGCCTGCATTAGATTTAGGGCTGTACATGCTTAACATGAAACAGGAATAAAAATAACAAAAATATAAAAACACACATCTTAAATAATAATATCAATTTTTAAAATATCACCAACAGATTCACAAGTTAGTGTCCCAACTCAATCACGTTTTACTAACAAATACCTGAGCGATTAACTATTGGCTTACGAAAGTCCGAGTATTAACAAATGCAACGCAAACATTTTTGTGCCGAATCAATTTCCGATATTGCTTTAAACCAGTACAACTGATAAGCTCATACCACATTTAACTTATTGTTTTTGTAACAACTGTAAACTTGGATATTATACCCATAATACATATGCGTGTAAAAGAGACATCGTTTTTTTATTTTTTATTTATAGGACTCCTATATTTTTTATGTATGTGTATGTCTGACAAGCATTGAGAGAACTTAATAAACTATACTGTTACTTTATTTGAACAATATGCTTTGATACGAATTTAAAATATTTTGTAGAAATATTTGAATTTTTATTCTAAGTCCCATTTTGCTGAAATTTTGACAAAGTCCAAAAGTTGAACGTGAGTAAAAATTTCGTTCCACCAAAATTTAATATATTGTTGTACACCCTTTGAAAGACATTTTAAACATAATTTGTTGAAAACATTTTTTTGAGAATTTCTTTAATTTTTTCCAAGTTGCTGAAATTTTCTCAGAGTCCAGAAATTGTAAGAGACCTGGCAAAGTTTGAAACTGAGTATCTATGGTTGGTTCTTATAACTTTTACTTTTCGTTAAATTGTTATCAAAAATAATAGTTTCAAGTAATTTCTACTAACAAATGGAAAAGTGCAAAAAAATAAGTATCTGTGCTTCTCCATATAGCTGTTACAAATTACTGTTACTTTTCGTTAAACTGTTATCAAAAATAATAGTTTGAAGTAAGACTTAAAATTCATATACAGTAACTGACGCGATGTGCTTCGTATTTTGCAGTCTTTCACCAGAGTTTTAGAGTGAAATTGTTTACTGTACTAATAAAATATGCTATAAGATTTTTATTTTATTTAAGGTAAATGCAGAATTGTTTTTCCTGTTTAATCATATTTACTTTTCCGCTAGAGTTGGAAATAGTGAAAGCAAATAATTTTAGAATAATAGTTTCCAACACAATTTCTCAATCAAGGTTGGTAGTAGTTGGCATTTTGTTGGAAATGAAATATCTTTTATCAGTGGGAGGCAAATAATTTTCTGTGTAATGTGCAAAAGAATTACTGCTTAAATCATGTCATATACGATTAAAGTTTTCCTAGAAATAAAAAGAACCATGGTTATCTTGTTTTATTTTGAGGAAGACAACCTTAAGGTGACAGTTATTCTTAAGATGTGCAGTATAGCTTTCTATGGAGTGACATAGCTTATAGTGTTAGGAATTAGAAGCAAGTCATCTATAGTAGGCTGTTTAAAGATATTTGCACAATATTCATAGCCTGCATATTTTACATTCTTTCTTAATTGAAACAAATCGCTGTACCAAAGTTCAGTAAATAATGCGTTTTGAACTTGTCCTCATAACTTAAGTGTTATAAAATATTCGTCACAGATTCAAAATACATCTCTAAATATATTTGAGGAACTCATAAATGAAAGAAAGTTTTAAATATATAATTTTGTAGGCTATCTGTGCCAAATTCGTTGATCTGCGAATAATACTGTTACTACATCGTCAACTATAAAAAACAGTACGAAATTATCTAAACGCTTACAAGGTGGGACAACAGATGAAATCGCGAGTCAGAGACACTCCACATTCTACTAAATATTGGAATAGATTTAATCCCCTACTTTGAGACGACCATCTAATACATTCTAGTCATGTTAAAGTGATCGCATTTACAGAATATCTAGAGTAAATTTTCACACTGGCAAACAGTATCGTATCACATTTCCAGATTTGCAAGCTGATGACTAAGATCATTTCAAGGAAAATCTGCACCTTACAATACTATTCACCGTGAAGCACGTAGCAGCAAAAATAACACAAAAGAAAAATACTGGTGCTGGCTTGGACAGTATTACATACCGACACATAAGGAATACAACCTTATAATATTTACATAAATTTTCAGTATATTTTGTTGAACTAATAAGGTTTAAAGTTGTATTCAATTGGATGAGAGATGTGCAATTGAACATGGTTTATAACAGAGAGGTTTTGAGCTTGATTGAAGGTGAAAGCGAAGTGTGTTTAAAGGTCTTAAAATTACATTGAAATCTGTAGTTGAACATAAAATAAATGCATTAGTTTTATGAAACCCTATGATCTTTGAAAGTAATTGTATCTCTAATCACATTACAGAAAGAGAATACAAATCTGTTTTTTGGTTTTGGAAACCAGTGTTTCTTTCAGACAAAGATTTTTGAGGGGTTTATATTTTAATTTTACTTTTAGAGAACTTTTGCTGAATTTATTTTTCATAGAGACGATGACATGATAACAACATAGTTGACTTGTATTTCTTGCATGTAAAGTACGTATTATTTGCTCAAAACTGAAATATTCAACTTTCCGTTTTCAAAAAATATGTCTTGATAAAAAATTAACACCTTTCTTTTGCATGTATTTGATACCCTATAAGGAGAAAACGAAACATTTTTCCGTATTTTTTTCTATCGTGTTATTTGGCGGCTTTCAAAGTTTCATTTAGCGCGTTCTGGCGACTTTTTCGTTTGTAGATGACAACACAGTTTGGAGACGATGGTAACGATTCTTTATGTCGTTTGACTCTGTCACTGTTTTGCCATAACGATTCCTCATTTCGTTCAGTTGTGTCACTGTTGCTGGTAGCAGTTGCACATCCCTTTACTCAGAACTTACTATGCCTCTGTTTTTAGTTTGAATATTCTTTTGTATAGATTATTGATGTAAGAATATTTAACAGCTTTCAAAAAAATATTTTATATGTATATACTCCCATATAATGATGAAGAGAGATAGTTTCTACACTTAGAAGAATATGATTTCTTCACTATCAATGCAAAGAGTGAAAATGCTATGGACTCTTACATTTTCTTTTTTAGGTTTAATAATTGACATGTTTATATAATTTATTAGTTATAGAAATAATTCCTAACATAAGAAGCTTGTTTATTGATTACATTTTAATCAGCTACAAGCTGCAAACTAATTACTACTAAATTACAATCGGTGATAAATATTCTTTTGTAAAGTAAGGGATTAAACGGAAGGCGTCAGCTATTAAACAACTGTTGTAGACTTTAAATAACTTTAACTGAAACATGTATGAGTTCAATACATATCGATTTAAGTATATTTTTCCTCTGGGACTTAAAATCTATGATCTTTGTAAGGGACAAATTTAAATAACAGAAGAAGAGCTAAGTCTTGAATAATTTTACCGTAATTAAACTGCTTCACAGAGAATAAAGAGTATTTTTCATCTGAGAGAGGGAGGCTTAGTAATATGCATCAATAATATTAGTATGTATTTAATTTTCTTTCTCTTTTAAAGAACTCTTAAAAGTCGTTTGTACATTCAACGTTGAACTTTTACACACATATGTTATTTAAGAGCAAGTGATTACTTCAGAGATATTACTAAAATCTGTACACCATACTTTTTGCTTATAAGAATCTACAGTGTATAACATTAGTATAAAGACTGTCTGAACAAGAACCATCTAGGTTGGACTAGGGAAATCAATCAGGGAAACGAAAAAGCTATATATATATATAGAGAGAGAGAGAGAGAAAGAGAGAGAAGAGTAAGGATACGCTTTTACTTTTTCAGCAACTTGAAATTTCTTCAATCGGTTTAAATGTTTACAATTATTCTCCATCAAGTTCAGCATTAATATCTTTTGCAATTAGTTTATCGCTGACATCCTCCACTTTAAGTATAAGTAAGGTGTGTAAAGTATATTTAAAAATCACAATATTAGCAAAATATTTGTGTTTTAATATATATAGAATATAAATTTCTAAAAAATTAATTGGATCCATCGACACTCTTAATGTACGCCTCGTCAAACACTTTTCTTCAGCTACAGAACGAATGACACAGTCATGTATAGTTTTACTAGAAAGTTTATAAAAACAGCTTCCACAAGTCAGAGGAAAGTTTTGGTTTTCCCAATTTCGGATAGGTTCATAAGGTTGAACCTTCTAAAGAACCACTTCTAAAGTTGGCAACGATGCACTACTAGAAATGTTTCGATTTTTAAAAAGGGCATGGGGCTTGATAAGTGAATTGGTTTACTTGTTAGTAATAACACAATTGAACAATAATATTTTAAGCTTTCAAGTAAGAACTTCTTCTAACTAGGTCCAGCTTATTCCAAAGATTATTCAAGACAAAGTGAAAAAAACAGTAAATACAAGGTCTCCACGTTACGACCTACTTTTCACCAAACACCTGTATCCTTTAAAAATCAAGTCCTAGCTTGCTCCGCATGCATCTGTAACCTTCTTAATTAGCTCCTGTCTAACAAAAGCTCAATCTTTTCTTAAAAGAAATCTTTCATCCTGGTGCAATACAAGTTGTTTCCCAACCCCTGATCATTGTAGGCGAGATATAACGAAAAAATATGCGTCGACTCATTTTAATAAACAATTTATTTTCCTGTGCGTCAATTCATTTCAAAGATGAAAATAATTATATATTACTGCGCGGCGATTCGATGCCCATTTCAGAAAATCTTCTATTGATTCATTGTTTAAATAAAAATAATAAGTCCATACCTGATTTCTATATTAAGAAAATAAAATATAAAACTAAAACTTATTTTTTCATGTCATAAAGGGAAACTTTCTTCCGTAAGTATTTTCTTAAAAGGTTTGAATTGTGAATTCACTTTTTTAAGTTAGAATTCTAACTTCATATTAACGTTTTAAAAATTATACGTTTAAAAATAAAAAAATGTTAGAAAGTCTTAAAGAATAGTTTATTACGTTTGAGTTATAACAAAAAAAGTTTAAGTTACGAATCTTAAGTTAAGATTTTATTCTTTTATTGTAGGATAATCATGGAAATCAAGAAACTTGCAGTTGTCAATACCATAGAAGATGATCAGTCCATTGCAAATCTTGAAGAAATATATACATCTAACTTAAATATTTCAAGTACTACTAATACCAGTATTACTCCTGCTATAGATATCAGTCAATTAAACACGGAAGATTTAACAACCGTGGGAAATGAAGACAGTATTTAATGAAGTTCTTAGTGTTCTTCCTTCAAATGAAGGAAAGGAAGCTACAGTTGTAGAAAGGTGCTTGGAACGTTTTCAATTAATGACGACACAACGAACAATATACAGTGGTCCCCTACTTATGTGGATGGCGATTGTATTTGGAACGCTATTAAAGAATGGTATCCTGTAAACCCGCAGGAGGCATCATTATGTGAAGAATGTTTCTTCAAATTTCATTATAAAGAACACCATAGTTGCAAAAGGTAAGAAGAATCAGTTTTACCCATTCGTGCAGTGAATAGTATTTTAATGGAGGAACGACTACAAGAAATATATAACCAATACAACGTACGCTATCACAATTCAAATGAAGAGGTAAAGAGAATATTCTTGGAAGCATTGATTCATACGTCAAATATTGAACCAAAAGAAATCACAAGACTAGTTTAAGAAAGAGACCTTTATTCAGTTGTGAAGTAAAACAATTCAGCTATGTTTTTTTAAAAAAAGATGTTAAATGTAAAATAAAATAAAATGATTACTTTATCTGAGACATCAACAACTTCTCAATGAATATGAGAAAGAATAAAATATTTTGTATACTTCTCTCTTTTTATTTAACTTAAATAAAGACATAGATCACATATTTTTCCTTTTCTTTTAGTAGGTTAGTTATAACTAACCAATTCTTTATCCCAATTTAACGTAGAACTTGTTTCAATTCTCTTAAATTCTGTTATCATTATTATTATTATTATCTTACAAATGTGAATGTAAGTATGATGAAATTATTATTATTTCTAGTTCATCTAAGAATATTTAAGTATACTTTTTCTAAAATAACAAGTAAGTATTAAAATTATTTTAACAAAGCTTTTATTATATGCTAGGTTATTCTTAAAACTTCGAACCCAACTTTTATTATACGAAATTAAGATTTAAAATTTGACAAATAGAAAATAAGTTCTGAAATTAATATTTCAAGTTTAATTAATAGTAAATAATTAAAGTTAATTATAATTTTATTTTGATTATTTTCTTACTCTAATTTACTTATATTTACTTTAACAAAAGTTTTATTATTCAGAAAGTATTATGTTCTTAAAAGTTTCAAAACAAAATTAGTGTAGTGAAAATAAAATTCTCAAGTTTAGTAAATATTAATTCATTTTACTTAATGAATTGTTTATTTCGGTTTTCTTCCTGTAACTTATTTGTTTTCGGTTAAACAGTTTTTTCTTTAAAAGTTTCAAAAAATAAAGTTTTACCTTTGTAAAAATTAATTTGGAACTTATTGACTATACTTAAACAAAAGCTAGTATTTTATCTTATTTTCTTTTCACCATTGAAATTTTAACAATTGTAACTATTTTAATACTTAAAGTTTATGAAACTAATTTATTTGAAGAAAATTTTATACATGTTAATAACTAGAAAATAATCTAGTTAAATATGAAATAAAAAGCATAATCTATTTTAGAAAATAATGTTTTAGTTAAACGAAAAATAATTTTATTTCAAGAAAATTTTTGTAACTTTTTTATTTTGCACTTAGTTTATATAGAAATTTTATTTGAAGAAAATTTTATGTATGTTAATAATTTGAAAATAATCTAGTTAATCAAAAGTTAAATAAAAAGTATAATCTATTTTGCAATATAATAATTATTTTAGTTAAGCGGAAATTAAAATTGAAGAAAACAATTTTATTTAATAAATTCTTATAAGTAATTTACCTCAAGCCTATTAGTTACTTCAATGAAAACAAAAAGAGTTTACTTAAATTTTGTTTCCTTTTATAAGGTATTTATTTAATAAAATTATTTTTACTTAACGCTTCCTTTAAAATAGAAATATTCTATCTTTACTCTTTTTAAAATTAATATATCATTCAAATTTTCCTGAAAAGAAAAGTAATTTCCATATTTTATTTCTAAATATTTTTTCTTAAATTAATATAATTTCATGGTCAAATAAAAATCAGGTTTTATATAATTTTTATAAATTTATTTCATACTTATTTCATTTCATAAAGATAGTAGTATAATGGTCTATATACAATAACAAGATTACAATTTTATATTGAACAAATTTTCCACAACTTTTGAACTTTGTAAGCTTAACCAGTATTGAAGTTGCATACAATTTCTTACAGCACAACCGTTCACTTGCTTAGGTTCATGGTAAGTACATCTCACATTAACATTAAAATTTAATGAAGTTAGCGAAGGACAACCTTCATCATTTACATCTTTTACATTCTTTACTTGAAACATTTTTTGAATCTGTTGGATCTTTTCAGTTCCTTTGCAAAAGAATATTGCAACAACTTCACAGAGTTGTGCAATTATTCTTCGAATATGAGTTATACAATAACCATTTGAAGTATCCCATGATAATTAATGAAAATTTACAGTTAACCATTCACATTGTTTTTGATAGCCTATTACTAATTCTACCATTTTACATGGAAGTTTTACCATACAATGAAACATTAATGTAGCATCATTTGAATTTTTATTATTTCGCATTTAAATGCTCAGAAAATTTTTCTTCGAAAAATTTGAACACGTTTAAAACAAGATGATATTTTAAAACCTTGCATATCAATAATATATTATTTTCAACAGATTAAAGATTTTACTGGAATAAATTGTTGTTCAATAATAGTTGAAATAAGTTGTGCAATAAATTCTGTATCTTGAAAAAGTATTCTACATTTCTTAAAAAACATATTCACTGAAATTCTTATATGTGCTTGTTTCTTATAAATGTCATAATAATCAGTACAAGTTTTATGATCATTTACATGATTCATTAAATGTTTTGATATAAAAGATAAAGTATTGCAGTGATATATACACCGATGAGTAATGCTTAATGTACATCCATTATATTTTTTATTGTTTCGCATTCCTAATGCTCGGAAAAGTTTTTTATAAAAAATTTGAAATTCTTAAAATAACTACGTTTTTAATGTTTTAAAAATACACGACTCTAAAATAAACAAAGCATTGCAAAAAGTACACTCCATCTTCATTCACACTAACAGTTCAAATATCAAAGTCAGTGTTTTGAGGACCGTATAACATATCTTTTGAAATTAGTTTATCTTTTACCTCTTCCACTTTACGTTCAAGTAAGTTTCGCAAACCACATTCAAAAATCACTATTCTAAATTTATCAGAATTTTCTTCTTTTGTTAAATAAGCATTATATATTTGCGTAAAATTGCTAGATTTAAGCACTGCGTTCCAAGTACGATCATTTAGAAATTCCCTACGATGAAGTTCATTCAACTCCCAACTGATACAAGCGTGTGCTAACTGATTAGGAATATTATAAAAACAGGCAGCACAAATTAAAGGTGTATTAAGAGAATTAAAATTGTCTATGGCATTCCAAATACAAAGTTCTTCAATAACATTAATCCCGCACTCACAAGTCGGAATATTAAGTTTTCCATCACTTTCACAAGAAATAGTTTCCGCAGCATGTGTGTTTAATTCAAAAGAATTTATCAAAGTTAGTGAACATTGATTCTGAGAATCACCATCAGAAAAAACAATGTTTGATTCAGTAATATTTTCTGCACTATGTAAATCACTTTCAATAGGTCCTGATAAAACAAAGTTTGATTCAATAATATTTTCTGCAGTATGTAAACAACTTTCAACAGGTCTTGATAAATCAAAGTTTGATTCATTCTGGAATCCACTGTTCACTGTCACTGAAGATTCAATAGGACAATCAAAACTAATCAGTAACGAAGGACTAGGAGACCTATTTTCAATATGCGTCAAAGCTAATGCGGCACGTTCTGCTTCCTGCACCACACGAACAAAACTATCTGATAACTGACTCTCATCACACCACAATAAGTTTTGCGAAATCATAATAAACTGAGACTGATTTACCTGCTGTTGTTACAAGTCTAATCCTGCACCTACTGATGGAAACCAATCACCTTTTTACTTTTCATTGTCCAATCAAGAGGCACTTGCACTTTTAGATGGGGGAAAAGGTATTAGTCATACCATTAATTTCACCTTTAATTTTCAATAATAATAAAACAGTACGTTAAGTTTGTTCATATGTAATAATAAATCGGTTTTTTAATGCAGTGCATTAAAGTTTGTAAGTGGTCTTTCTACTCACATGCACCAAATCTATCCTTTATGAGTAATTCTTCACGTAGCTCCACTATTTTGTTTGCCAATAGAAAACGAAGTCCATAATCAAAGTTAGCTTTTAAATGATTAGATCCAGGATGACTATTCACATAACAATTAAATATCTCATCTATATTCTTTGGATTTAATAATACTCGATACACACTATCATTCAAAAACTGAAGTCGGTTCTCCTCACTTAATGCTGTTCCATGAATTAAATATTCCATACACTTATGTTCACTTTTATCATTGTTCCAAAATGCAGATGCAGAACAAAGTAAAATGTCTTTAGTGTTCCAATTACGAATTGATTTTTGTATACAGGGTTGATCAACCCATTTTGATCCACATCCACAGGAAGGATTTGCAGGCAAAGATGGTAAGTTAACAATGATATTTTCACTACCGTTCTGTTCCATGGTTACAACAAGACTAAAGGTTTAAATTATAAGTAGGTCACTGAACAGTTAGGTAGAGAACAAGATTCAACTTGTCTTCAGCATTAAACATGGTAAGAAAAATACAATAGTGAAGTATCACCGATGGTCTAGTCTATTCAATACTTTAAAAAAAACTCTCAACAATAAATCCACCTAGCTAAACCTCAGTGGTATGTATTGTGCATAATCATATGAACATTTAATTATTTATATATTCATGTAAACACTTATAATTTTACTTATTCAAAGTTCTTAAAGTAAATTCAAATTTGACTTTATCCATTCAGAGTGAAAGTAAATTTCACTGTCAAAAATATAGTGCGTTATCATTTCCATCACAAAATTGTTTTCACCATCTTCATCAGTTTACAAGTTTTTGTTGTGCTTTAAAAGAAGCATCAGTGTATGCAAACTATATAACTTATTATCATTTACGATCTTTTATTTTACCTGAAAACAGAACAGTATATGAACCAACACTAATAAGTGAAAGTGATTCTAATGTGGACTGATCAGATCTTAAAAATTGTGCTACAGGACTGTACTAGTGCAACTACGCTTACTGGAATTTATTCAGTGGACACTACCAAAACAAGTTGAATCTCCGGCGGCACCAATAGTAAATTTAAGTGCCTCAAGTTCGCCAGGAACTCACTGGACTGTCATATACGAGGGTCATTTAACTCGAAGTGACAACATAGTTGTGAAATGGAATGTAGTGAATCACTCACCTCAAGAAGCTTACAGTCCTTCGATGTAGTCTCCGCCTGCCTATTGAACCCTTCGCCAGATGTCTGGTAACCGTTGAATACCTGTCAAAGCCCCACTTTGTGGAGAGGGTGTTGACAGTGTGCAATAAGGCACGAACAATGCTGGGAATGTCTCTGAAACGTTTGCTCCTGAGAGTTTTTTTCATTTTGGGGGAAAATGTCAAAATCGCAGGGGCTCATATCCGGGGAATACGGCGGATGCTCCAGTACCTCCCAACCCCATCGTCGTAACAGAGTCAGTACAGGATGGGCTGTATGGCATCGGGCAATGCCGTGTAGGAGAATTGGTCCAGACTCCAGGTGGTGCGGACATTTGCGCCGCAATGCTGGTCGCAAATGGTCACTGAGGTATGAAGCATAGTATGCAGCATTGACGGTAACGCCCGGTGGAACTTGATATGACAGGATAATACCTTCGTGGTCGTATGACATAATCATCATCACCTTCACGTTTGCTGGCTCTTGCCTAAGCTTTCTCGGTCGTGGAGACTCTGGGTGCCGCCATTCACTCGACTGACGTTTCAATTCAGGCTCGTAGGATCTTCCCCACGTTTCGTTACTTCCAGTAATGCAGTGCAAGAAGTCATCACCTTCCTCATGGTAACGTTGAAGGTGTAGGCGCGCACATTCCCACCTATGCCACTTTTGAACCTAGGTCAGAGCATGGGGTACTCATCTGGCTGGAATTTTCCGCATGCCAAGATCTTGTGTCAGGATGCGGAACACTGATCCGGACGAAATGTTCAGCTCCTTCGCCAATTCAGTACAAGTCCAACGCCGATCACCGTCAAGCAGTGTCCGTAGTCTTGCAAGATGAATTTCGTAAGTAGCCGTTCGCATATGCCTCCACCGTGCATTATATCTGTTGACTGTCGTCCCGCCTGAAATGCTGCAACCCATCTCGCCACTGTCCGATACGGTAGAGCAGCTTCACCACAGGCCTACCTCTGTGAATCGTCCTAGCGTTTCGCGCCACCTGGAATTTGATAGACACACGCTGTTCTGCACGCGTGAACATTGCGTTAGGGCGGTATTTCACACAACAATCACTTTAACACTGTCTACTCGCCACGCACACCGTAATAATAGACCGCAGGAGAGTTGAACTGACTCGTACACATCCACGACACACACTACGTTCGTCATTTGTCTCCTGCCTACACGACACTCCAATCGCAGCAATGTTGCCAGTTTGAGTTAAATGACCCTCGTATATTAATAAACAGGGGCGGGGGCGATATTTTGATTGCTTTGGAAATAATCCTACTAAACCAATTTAAAAATTTTTAAAACGAAATTGCAAATTATATAATGTAAATAGAACTCAAATTCAATACGAGCAATCAACTCTTTGTGGACTATTTTGTATTGTATTAATTTATTTCAGTGTGCGAAGCAAAAATATAATTTCTTTTTTTCATACTACTAATCTTCAGAAAAACGATGAGATTGTAAAATCTCTTGTAAAAAATATTATAAAACTGAAAGAAAAATGCAAATAAAGTTTTTTTCGTATTAACTTAAAACCAAATGTTCTATTTTTTTAAAAATCCATAAAAGGTAGAGTGTATAGAAACATATTTATTTTATAATTAGTTGCAAGATGGTTCAAAATGTAAAGGACAGCAAGTTAATAATGAAGGCGGCAGAAGGCAGCTTAAGTTAAATGGTAAGTATTGCGTAATATTGTGCAATATAAGTTCTAACACAACACAGAAAATATTATTACACAAAATTTAAAAATCTTTCAAACATACAAATATTTTTGTAGACATTAAAAGGACAGAAAGAACATATGCTATGCGGCAAATATCAAAAGAAACATGTTCTATCTTGTCTAAAGCATCAATTGGCGCCACGTCAATCAAACACCAGACAAAGAGAAACCTCCTCTAAAGCACCGGAGGTGAAAAACAGTTAATTCTTTGATACAATATTAAAAACATCAATCAATCGGCGCCACGTCAATCAAACACCAGACATAAAGAGAAACCTCCTCCCAAGTAGCACAGCTGCCATATAACAAAAACCTTCGGGTTAACTCATTGTCCATTCAAACAAACACCGGCACAGTTAAATTCTTGGAAATGCCGGAGCGTGTTGTAACACGATCCTTAGCATCAAAGAATGCGAAACAGTAATTGCATTGTTAAAGAAACAAAAATTTCAATCATTTGGCGCCACGTCAATCAAATGCCCGACATAAAGAGAAACCTCCTCCTGAGCAGGACAGCTGCGATATAACAAATACTACGCATGCGCGAAACACTGAAAGACAGAACTGAACAACGTTAATTGGACAAGAGATCTTCGATGTGCAAGATATATAAGTGACGATTCATGCATTCTCCGTCAAAATAAAATAATGTAAGCCACTTCAAAAATAAATCAAAGTGCCTCCTAAATATCCTTATACTACATGAAATATATTCTATTACCATATGTTCCATACTTTTCTGCGATACCCAGTTTCACGGCCGGGCAAACGACGCGGGGCGGAGACCATAAATAATAATAATTCCATAATATTTCTTAATAAAAATTATTAGATTAATAAAATATATTCTATTACCATATGTTCTACAGTTTTCTGCGATACCGAGTTTCACGACCGGGCAATCGACGCGGGGTGGGAACCACAAATAATAAAATCACGGCCGGTAAATTTTAAAAGATTCAATTTATTCACAATAAATTCATTGATTCATACATATCTTCCTCTGGTTCAATCTTAATGTAACTTATAGACTACCTGCATAACACCTATAGCAACAATACCAAATATCAAAAAACAGTCTCAAGGCCATATAATAGCAGTAGCAGCAAAAGCTCCACAAAGTCTCTACCTCTTCTACTGTCTCCTATTATTTTATCTACGTATTCCCTTAGGTGATTATATTTATTACTCAATACTTTGTATCATGTTGGTAGTAACGAGATTCCGCGGTAAACATTACAGTCTGATTTATCACCTTTTTATGAAACAGAACTATTATTGGGGTTTTCTATTCCTTTGGAAGCTTCTCCTTTCTCCACATACCACTGATCAATTTATCCAGTTCCTTCATTACCTCAATCTCGGTAAGTTTGGGTATCCACGGTTCTGCGGTATAGATTTCAAATTTCTCTGTTTGTTGTCCGTTGTGTACATTTAGAGGTTTGTCGAAATACTTTTTCCACACGTCGATAATTTTAGCGGGATTCTAATCATTTCTAACCTCAGCTGGCGCTCTTTTCGAAACGAGTTTGCTTCTTTGTATTCTTCTTTGTATGTTATTTGTCTTGCCGTTTTCCTCTATTTCCTGAATCTGCTGGTTTAGATTTTTTTTTTACTGAACCCGCCTGTGGCGTTGCGTTTTGCGTTACTATAGTGATTTGTATTTGCTTCGTTTTAATTACTACTTGGCCATGACTGTCTTGCTTGTTTTCATTCCCCTTGAAGCTTAAAGTATTCTTCATCTAACCAATGCATTTTTTGTTCTTTTTTCACCTACAATTTCTTTGCTACGCCCTTGACGGTATCACGAATTTCCTCCCTCATCTTATTTACAATTTTTTAAATTTATGTCGTCTTTGTTATTACTCAAGTCGGCTAAGATTTCGAGCCTCTTTGAGAGTTCGAGTTGGTAATCTACTTTTGCGCTCAGATTATCTAATCGTTTAACTTCGAATTTCAGTTATTTTGATCCTTTGGTTTCTCCGTTCGCGATACATAACTTTTCCTTCCCGTTAGTGATCACTAATTGATCGTCGGTGTCACTTTTTGCTCCTCTGTAAGGCCTACGATCCATTGAGTAGGTGTGTCTTCGTCTTTCTATTAATACGTGATCTGGTTGAGAGTTTTGCCATTCGTAGATATCGATGTGAATTTGTGAATGTCGTTGTGTTCAAAGTACGTGCTCTTTCCTAGTACGTTTCTCGAAATAGCAAAATCTATCAGTCTTCCTCGATTGTTGTTACTCATTTCGTGAAGGCTATATTTGCCTATAGTACGTCTATATTTTTACTCCCTACCTACCTCAGCACTGAAATCACCAAATACAACTTTTGTATTATACCTCGGTAATCACTCAAACAACCTTTCTAGCTCCTCGTAAAATCTATCTTTGTCGTTATCATCAACCTTCTTGGTCAGGGCTTGTAGATTTATTAAAACCGTATTGCTCCATCGGGTTCGTATCGTAACGTACGATAGTCTTTCATTTACGAACTTTATATTCTGAACCGCCGGAAGGATACTGTTCTTAATGAAGAATCCTGTTCCGAAATTATGAGACTCCGTTCCTCTGTAGTAAAAGTGTACTTGTATGTCGGATGTTATCTGGACTCTCCCACCGGACTTCTTGTATCGCTAATATGTTCAGTTCGTACTTCTCGGTCTCGTGTACCCGCCACTTTGTATAACGTTCGTGCATTTCACGTTCCTATTCTACGGTATTTCTAAATCCTGCTATTGGACCCCCTTGAAGCAATCTCCGCCCGGAGATCAGAATGAGGGACTATATTACCCTCCGGAATATTTTAACCTAGAAGAATGCATGAACCATGAGTTACTATTTCTTGATATGATTTAGCGGTGTATAATTGTCAGCTCTACTACCTCGCAGTAAAGGCAGACATTGACTATATCATCTGTTCACCTCTGAGCATTTGTCGATGTCATTCATCTTCAGCCTCAGGATGGTAATGGTGAAGCTGCTTCCCTTCACTATATTTTTTTTGTTCGTGGTTATGTTCTCCATTCCTTTATAGATCTCTCTACTAACTTCAAGGCAGCAATACTGGTTTTGGTCCACCCGGAATATTTCCGGTACCCACCATATCTGGTCGGCATTGCGCTATCCGCCACACTGCAGGTGCCTGCTGGGAGACCAGTAACTCCAACACATGTATGGATTTATCTTTTCTCTTTAAAGTACACTTTGCCAATGGGATAAATATTTTTTAATAATTGCGTTCCCTTTATTGGAATAACTTATAGAAACTAGTTATAAATCATCTTAATTTTCATCATTGCATTGGTCAAAAGTGCTATTCTGCTTGAATTCCAAGATGAGAATCATGATACGTTACGATGATGAGTCACTGTTCTTATACTGTGCAGCACAACCATAAGAAATATATTTTATTTTGGACCAGGTGGGACATTGGTACTGCAGAAATGTTATCCGTTGTTGCTTGATACAGAAAAGACAAAATTCTGACAAGATTTAAGCACTCACGAATAACTAGCTAAAAGTTGCTGAGTTTCAGGAACATTAAAGGGATCTACAGTTGCCATGGTGTTTGTCCAGTAAAATCCTCGTTACAATTAGGGCTGTCAAAACTATCCGGATAATTATTCATCCGGATATTGTTCGAATAATTATCCGGATAATTTCATTATTCGAATCCGAATAATCGGATATCCGAACAACGGAGAAACGGATATCCGATTAATCGAATATCCGAAAAACGAACAAACGGATATCCGTTTATTCGATTATCCGAAAACGAACAAACGGATATCCGTTTATTCGATTATCCGAAAATGAACAAACGGATATCCGTTTATTCGATTATCCAAAAAACGAATAAACGGATATCCAAATAGTTGTTGTCCGATGAACAATGAAACTTATAGAGCAAAGAAGTTTAAGTAATGTGGACCTCTATTTTTAGTTTAGTGCAAAATTATCTTCCTACAACAAGTTGTTAAACATTTTAAAAGCAGAATATTACTTGTACATTTAGACTTCAGCAGCTAATGCTGTGAAGCTTTAGCACCCGCTCTGTCCGTCTGTCGACAACTTTCAACTCAGAAACTACTAGGGTTGGAAAGGTGATTGAGGTGTCGTTGAAAAGGTTTCGGTGAGACTAGCTCAAACCCGTATCATTTATCCCGATTACAGGAGGAGTGCCAGAGATAGGGGCGTTGCCAGATATGGGGTCACTTTATGGCTAGTAAGATGTTTGAGATGGCGTTGAAAAGGTCTCGGCAACACGAGTTAAAACCCGTATCACTCATCCAGATCGCAGGGGCGGTTTCAGAGATCGGGTAGGTCCCTGAGATAGCGGGCCCAATTTATATCTTTGGAACAAGTCGAGCTAGGAAGGTGTTTGAGGCGCCGTTGGAAAGGTCTAGGCAAGACGTGTTCAAATTTCAAACCCGTATCGTTCATCCAGATTGCAGGGTCGGTTGCCAAGTTTCGGAGTGATTTTAAACTTTGAAATTACTAGGGCTAGAGAAGTGGTTGAGCTGACGTTGGCAAGGTTCCGACAACGCGAATTCAAACCCGAATCATTTCTTCAGATTGCAGGGCGGTTCCCGAGATTCTGGGGGATTTCAACTTTGGAACGACTGGGCTAGGCAGGTAGTTGATATGTCGTTGAAAAAGTCTTAGCAAGAGTTTAAACCCATATCATTCATCTAGTTTGCACGGGAGGATTCCGAGTTTAACAGGCGGAAATTCGCAACTTTGAAAGTACTAGAGCTAAGAAAGTGGTTGAGGTATCGTTGGGAAGGTCTCGGCAACACGAATTCAAACCCGAATCATTTCTCCAGCAAGGGCGGTTCCCAAGATTGAGGGGGGGATTTTCAACTTTGGAACGACTGGGATATGAAAGTAGTTGATGTGTCTTTGAAAAGGTCTCGCCACAATTTTTCGAACGCAACATTGATCATATAAAGGGGATGCTCGCTGCTGAAGCCTGGCGGTGGCTTATATGCACAGTCCCCGACTCGACTCCGCCTCGCTTGTTATAAATTTGATAATTTCACTTAAAAACACCGTAGAACTTTGACCGTGAACTCTAGAATTTTGACATTACCACTCAAGAATTTTAGTGATTTGTACTCAAGAATGAAGCTAATGTCTACTCAAGATCCAGGGTGTCTACTTATTTTTTATTTTCTATTAATATACTAATTAAGCATTTGACTGAAAATGGGCCAATTCTTAAATGCCATTATAGTATATACGGACGTAAAATTTCCAACTTTCTATATTTTCCCGAAAAATTCAAGGTCTGCAAACAAATAAACTCTTTTATCGTTTCTCTTCTACGTTAATCAGTCAAACCAAGCTAAACTTCAACTTAGGCTCTGGTCGACTTGATTCCCACGTTCTTTTCGTATCTTATCACGGCCTGAGCCAAAGTTGCCTAAAAGTCAGTGATAAAATTGATGCAAATAACATAAAAATAAAGATGTGAAATGAAGAAGTGCATTAGCGAGAGACAAACAATGCTGGAGACAATGCGCAGAGATTCTATACTAAGGTATGGCTGAGAAAAAGAAAGAAGAAGAATCCAACTGCTTGACAATGTCAAGGAAGATAAATCGTATGTTGAGATGAAAATGAAAGACCTAGATCAGGATGAATGGAGAGGGCTTAACTTGCCTTGAAGGATCTGCTGATTCCGGCAGAACACTAATTATGATGATGATATTAGTTTAATGTAAATAATTGTGTTCTTATAACTTAAAGTACTCCAAATTGTTTAGAATCAGGTCTTTTTTTAAGCCCTGGAGGTAGTGAGAAAGGAACATTTGTCCCGGAAAGCAACTGGTTGGGACTGCGAGGATCTCGATTTCGCTATTGAAGGGATCACTGTTATACAGAACCTTTCAGTTCCACAGAGGAAATAGATTCCTTGTTAAGTATGAGAGCTAGTATATATTTGCTACAATCTAATACATCGTTTTTTCTTTCCATGTAAGACGAAAACTGGCATTGAATAAAATGTATTCGTCTTTCTTTTTCAAAAGTGGAGCAACATGTATCACGCGCGATGCTTTCTATAATTTATTCTCTCCTTGAATGCATTATCACTTTCGATTACAATTTGAACACTTTCTGTACGATTTCTGACCGAAGTTAGACTGTATTAGATTTGGTCGCCTAAAACATAAGTTAAAAACTTGGCGAGAGCGAGGATAAAACACATATGCTATGCTTGTAGGGCTGGTAGCATATTGCTTTCACCAACCAAGCTACGAAGAACATTTTTCACTTTCATCCCTGTGTACACTCAGATTCATAGAAAATAGGTGATGGAAAAATTGAATGTACGAAAGTTGCACAATCTCGCAACACATGCGGCAAGCACAGAATATGGAATGTTGAATATAGGCACGGTACTATTAACATTGTGTATTTTATACAACTTTTTCAAAAATTGCCCAGAGAAACGAAGTGCGCACGGGCGTATGCAGTATGCACGCGACATTTGTCGTTGTGTCGTCGACGACTAATGCTGTCGGGACTTGCGACTTGAGATACCTTTTTATGCATGCGACATTTGTCGTTCGTCCAAAAATTTACTTTTCGCAATATCATTTGATATATTCTCAAAATGTCTTCAAACATTGCTTTGAGGCATAGTTATTCTCTTTCCAGTCTTCACGCTAATCAAAACAAAGCACTAACCAGTTACTCCACAAACAGAAATATGGGTATATTTCTTCTATATATATCAGCAGTGACACATTCCTTTGTACTTGGGTTCGTCACGCTTCACTTGCTATCTTCTTAGAAACTTGACATTTCTAAATATTTTAGAACACTTTATTTTCGGCATGCACACAATCAGATTAAAAAATGCACGTGTTTTCCTAGAAAGTATTTAGAGCCAAATGAACATCTGCGAGCACTTTCTCGGAATTCACTTACAGTTAGGTTGACACGCTATTGAAGAAAATAGTTTTGAGATTAACAAAAGCTATTTGTTTCCACTTCTCAACGGATGTTCAAGACAATCCGAACTATTTTCTTTTGGCAAGACAATCAATAGCATGTCCTGTTTCTAGGGATAGAGCATTGAAGTCTAGTCTAACAGTTATTTTTATATTTACAATACTTTGCTCTTCGAATGTCCAAACTAAAGGAAAGACATTCAGAGAGTTTTCCTGTCTCATTAGTCATATGGTGCGATGGGTCTAGGATGTTTCGATGCAGGATGTTTTAGTGAAAGGAAGTTTCGGTGCAATAAATTACTGGTGAATGTTGTTTATTGATAAATTAGTAAAATAGGAAAGTTAAAATATATAAAATTAATTAGTTGCTACATTATTATAACGTTATTAAAGTTTCCCTACACCAACAATCTGTTCGGTAGTAAATATTTCATTTTGAACGAGTAGATCTACAACAGATTAAGAAAATTGATTAAGCCTCACGAAGGAAACAGGTACTTGTTATAGAAATTTCTTCACATAAATTAATTCTTGATAACATGCTTAATTTTTATGTAATTAAATATGCTCAGAGAGAGAAAGGTGGGGGAGCACAATTTGCAGTATCATTCAGTCTCCTGTGGAGAGATCAAGGAGTCTAAGCGCCCAATGCCACTCTGTGGCCAATTACCAGACTATTTGAGATGGCATTTTTTTTCATATTATCTGTGTTTTTCGTTTTCATACGTTTTCGTATATAATATAACTTTCATAGTTATCAGGCACACAAAACATTATTTTCCGTTATCTTTCTCTTACACTTGGTTAATAGTGTTCTCACAATGAAGGTAAAAAAAGGAAGAAACAACCTTCTAAAAGATATTCCATTAAAAATGTTGAACCGGAATCAGAATTGATAATACATTAAGGTGATTTAGAGGACATTCAAGTATCAGTTTATTCATTTTGAACCCCTTCCGGTTGTAAGTAAAAAATAGTAGATACCCGCCCCCTTCCTTTATGCTTACGTAAAACACGTCAAGTTTATTATCGTTATTTCGTAGTAAAAAAAGTACCTAAATCTAGACTAACAAGTTTTTTTTAGCGATCTTACGTAAACATTGCTCTTATCTCCCTCCCCTATTGTCAGAAGAAATAAGCAACGCTTGATCCCCTCCCGACTTGAATGCTTATGTAGTACTTCAACGGCACCTTAAGACAATTAATTTCCAAGTGGAGAATCTTTAATTACTTATTTTACAAATTCGATTTCTTTCTAAGAAGAAAAGGAGTCAATTAGTTCATACAGACTGTTTTATTTATATGAATTTTATACTTATAAATTTAGACACAGATCGAAATTACCATCAATAACATTACAAACATTCAAAATATAAAACTAATATTCAAAACAGATTGCTAATTTAATTTTGACATTTAATAAATCCAATGACTACTGCATTAGTAAGGATGTTCTAAGAGTTTTACAGCCTTTCTATAATAATCAAAATGGGTTCTAATTTTTGCACTGAAACTTCCGGATCTTTGTGGGATGGTACCTTCAAACTAGATACTGACTGACTTCCTTCTAAAATCTTCCCTCTCCCCTTCATGTCCTGAGCCAAATGGCCATAAATATAATTTCATTCAATAGCTAAATGCATAACAGTTTTCGCTTAAATGTGTATTAATCCGCTCTTCCTACAGAGTGGATTGAGGGAAGATAGCCATCGGGGAAAGATGCCTATAGTAGTGGAATTCCATAACAATGGTCCTAAATGGAAAAATTGTATGGGGTGAACGAATTAGTCAGTATCCTCCCTAAAAGAATGTAGTGAATGTCACGTGGAGACGAAACAAGTACTTCCCTCAAAAATCTTGTTTTAGCTTAAAAATAATTTTCTCTACTCAGTACACAGCTTAGAATCGAACTAAATTCCATGACAGCGTAGAAAATGCACTTGAACAGGGCAGTACGCCATTTGATGCCCACTACCTAACTACATTCTATCAAATAAGACTATTTTCATTGTTTTCTGGTTAGACACTCATTGTTTGAACTATTCTTCTTGAATAAAATAGAGTCAATAAGGACATTTTGTAAGGACAGTCTGAATACGTATTCAATAGAATTTGAATGTCGTTTATGGCCTCTAGGTAACTATATATGGCTCCGGCCGGAATACGGGCGGGGTGACGATGTAGGAGAGAAGTCAGCCAATGCTTAGTTTCGAAAGTACCATCCCAGCATTAACCTTGTGTGATTAAGACTACTACTGGATAAAACTCAGTCAAGGTGACCGATGCAGGTATCGAACTCAGGGCTTATGGAACAGAAGCCAACGCTCTACTACAACGCGCTACGTATACTCGATACATGCTCAATAGAATGTACACCATAAGAATATAATATATATACATATGACCGCCCCGTTGGTTTAGTGGTTAGCGTTGCTGACTACGGATTGAGGGGTCCTGGGTTCAATTCCCGGCGCTGCCAAGGCTTTTTCGAAGGGGTGTGGTTCTGGAACGGTAACCACCCAGCATGGTGATGCAACTAAGGAGTTGCTATGAATAAAAGATAGTTGCGATCACAGTGAAAGCTTAGGCTCTCCTCTCCCAACCCATCTAGTCAGCGAGCAGTAAGCCAATCTCCTCCCTTTGGGGAGAGACCTCATCCAGTAGTGGATCAAATATGGGTGTGATTTATTATATATTTCACACAAAACCTAAAGTTATTTCTGCATTAAATTGGTGTATGTTCCATTGTTACATAAGGGAGAGAAATCTGCGCTTTCAAGCAATGTCATCAAGGTGGAGTAGTGGCAAGATATCCATACTTGCTCATGTATTTTAGTCACATTATAGAAAACGTAGTCATGAAGTATCACTACTGTTGTCGTTTATCTTAATTATAATATATGAGACATCTTCCCCCAAATAAGTGGGTATCTTACACTAATGGATTGGGCAAGATTCGTTATTTGATATGTACGTTTAAAGACCAATAAGCCTATATCCAATGTTTCTTGCAGGACATTTTATTCGGGGGGTTTGTGGAGGCTCGCGAAAATTATAAACAATTAATATTGACTGTAATGTGCTAAAAATAAAAAAAATAACAATAGACACTAATGTTACTTTAACAATATATTGCACTTCCTTAGTTAACCTAAAAATAACATCTTAGTGGTAGAGCGCTGGCGTAGCATTCGGGAGTTGTGGGCTCGATCCCAGCAGCCGGCCATTTTGACTGAGGTTTTTCCAGAGTTTTCCTGTCACCAGGAAAATGCCGGGATGGTGCCTTTAACATAGGCCCTGGCCGACGCCTTCCCGAATCCTTTCTCCTCCCCTATCACGGCCTGAGCCTTAGATGCCTAAGGCCACAAATAAAATTAAAACTCCAAATAATATGAACCATATTACAGAATATACTATTATATACGTATTTCAGTGTTAACATACTATTAACAAGTGTTAACATTAATTCTTTTGGGAGGGCGGTTGGAAACCTTTCGGGGGACAAACTCCCCCGAAAACATGGCTGATAGAAACAGTGAATATATCCGTTGTGTATGCAATTAGTTTGATATACTTTCGTCAGTATGAGCATCAATGTTCAATATGTTTTTGTGCAAAAATTTGCTTTTCTATTTCTTTTAATTACTGCACAATGTCTCGTAGAATAAAATGTGTGGCATCTTCCCGGGATCCACTATAATTCATGGATTATCTGTTCCACAGATAATTGTTCGATTATCCGTTTATCCGGATAATATAATGTTCGATTATCCGTTTATCCGGATAATGTTCATTTATCCGTTTATCCGGATAATGTTCGATTATCCGTTTATCCGGATAATGTTCGATTATCCGTTTATTCGGATAATGTTCGATTATCCGTTTATCCGGATAATGTTCAATTATCCGTTTATCCGAATAATGTTCAATTATCCGTTTATCCGAATAATGTTCAATTATCCGTTTTCCGGATAATTATTCGGATAATCAAAATTATTCGAATAATCGGATTTCTAATATCCGAACAATGAATTGTTCGATTAATCGGATATCAAAATATCCGGATATTGACAGCCCTAGTTACAATAGGCGTTCATTAAGGATTTATATGAATTGCATTCCCCAGCCCGTTCTTATTTCACAACAATAGACCTTTTCACACTAAATGCGACATGCACAATACAAATGTACTTCAGGTTGGCAACACTGAGACACTAAAATAACGTTGTTTATAATAGTCTCCCCCCTTGATAGATATATAGATTCACCAACGTTGATTCTATTCTTCCTTGTTTTTCACCTTACTTGAATTAGGGTTACGAGATCAGAGAACAAGAAAATAGAGTACATTTTTAAATATTGAATGCAAAGCTTCAAACTTATGGCTACAGTTAGGGAGCAGCTGAATTTTTAATAATAATAATAGTAATTTTATTATAGTGCTATGAACGGGTTGTAACACTTTGTCACATATACTACATGTAGGAAAGTCAACATAAACATACCTAATAATAATAATATACATTAAGCACATTTTTATATCGATAAAATATGTTTTAATATTAAAAATAAAAAAGCATAATAATAATAATAATAATATATGATTAAAAAACAAAGTAGTCAACGAACACCATAGCGTCATAACTTTTAAAAGCACGCACAAAATTAAAAAATAGTTTCGATTTTTCTTTACTACCTCTTTACGTTAAAATCATATTGCGAGTTGTTAAAACTTCCTCGCTAGTCTCTTTAGCATAGCGTGGTCTTTTTATTAAATATTAAAAGAGAATTATTTCTAATATTGTACAAAGGCGTCTTGAATGCAATGCAATCAATGTTCTGCAATATATATTCACTAATATACTTATTCTCATTTGCGCACTGTTCAGGCTCCATACCACGAGGTTGATGATACGGAGATGAGCGATCCAAATATTAATGTTAATACAAACATGAATGATTTAGGGTTGGTGAGCATTAGAAATAGAAGGATTGATACTGAGACCTTCATTTGTGGATATGAGCCCATTAGCTTTATTAGCTTATCTTTTATACTTTAGTGCACGTTAATTTTTATATTGAAGGAGAAAGTTTAATTCTTTCAAGGGTAGGAGGTTGAAAAAAATGAAAGTATATGTTTATACATTATTTCTCCTATCACGATAATCCTTCATTCAAGCATTTCACTTTTTTAATAAATATAAAGTTATTGCCCTGGGGAGTTCATTAGAATTCTAAATTTTGTATAAAGAATAAGAAAAAACTGTCGAAAGTATAATTAAAGATAAAGAGTATATTATATCTAAATTAATAGTAATATTACCGGCTAGATAAGTAAATAATGTACATACGTTTGCATTAATTGCCAGTATTTACAGCAAATGCTTATGGAGGTTTTAATTGTATATTTTAGGATAAAAAAATTAAAAAATGTATCCTAAAATATGTGTGCGTGAGCGCAGGTGAGTAATTGTTTGGGGGGTTGATGCGGGATGATTAGTTCTAATTTTTGTTGTTTCAGGGAAATTATCTTAATTATGTAATTAAATTTATTTCTGGCTTGTTTTTTCTTTTTTTGAAAATGATTTTTGCACAAGGATTTTTTTAAGTTAGGTTAAACTATAATTAAGTTAAAGTATAGTTAAGTTTTTGGGAGAGTTTAAATAGTTTCCTTAAAGCAGTGTTTGGTTTAACTTTGTTTATTTAGGGATTGAGGTAGATACATATTTTTAAAGTTCCTGTAAATTTCGTGCCAGCTGCCGCGGTTAGACGAGGGCAATGAGAGGGAATATTTTAATGACTTTTGTAGTTAATAGAATATAGTTATAAGTGAGGATTAATATTAATATTTATAAGGTGATATTATTTTATTTGTTTTTTCTCTCGAGGCTGTAAAAGTATTGATATAAACTAGGATTAGATACCTTATTATAGATACTGTAAAATTGGACGTAGGTTAGGATAGTAATAGTTATGTTCTTGAAACCCAAAGAATTTGGCGTGGTTTAGTCTATTCAGAGGAACCTGTCCCGTGATTCATAGTTAACGTTATAATCATACTTATTATTGTTTAAACAGTTTGTATACCTCCGTCATTGAGGAAATTTGGAACGATTTTCATTGCTTTGATTAGGGGGAAATCAGGTCAAGGTGCAGCTAATTAATAAGTGCAGATGGGTTACAATAGTTTGATTAGTACGGATTCTTGCTGAAAGATAAGTTGAAGGTGGATTGAATGTAAAGTTATAATATTTTAGTGAGTAAGGCTCTAGAGAATGAACACATCGTCCGTCGCTCTCATTTTAAGTGAGATAAATAAATGTCAACATAGTAAACGTATTGGAAAATGTGCTTAGGTTGGTCAAAGTAGAGCTTTTTAGTTGAGCTATTCACTTACATCGAAGAGGTTTCTGTGCAATTCAGGTTGCTTTGACAATTAAGGTAATTATTATTGATAGAGCTAATTGTTAGACGTTCTTGGTGAGTAAAGTAATATGTGAGGTACATTTGTTGGGTAGATCTTATTAATTAAATTATGTTGTGATAGTAAATGAGGGAGGGCATTAGTTAAATATGAGAAAATTAATTCTCAATTAACAAAGCTTATGAAGCTGTTTGTACATTTTGTATCAGCGAATATCTAAGGTTGAAGAAGTACTGTTTTATTCCGAAAAGAAATGAGCTAGTGATATCTGCCTGTGCAGGAGTTATATTTAATATGACGATCATGATTTAGTTAATATGTGCTTTTAACTACTTATCTTTTGATCAGTTAAAGTCATAGGGGTTCGCTCTTGATTGGTTGTTTTTCATAATTGCATAATGAATAAGTTATTGTTTTTGGTTTAGAAATAGCTATCAATTGTAATTTTGTTATAATTTGTTTGATGAGTTATAATACTTTTAGTTGTTTGTTGGTACGATTTGAATTATATTTTACTGTACTATTATTAATATTTTTAAATGAGAAATTATGATATTATTAATATATACTTTACGTTGAGTTCAAGAAATTCGGCAAGAATATTTCAGCCTATTTATAAAAAACATGGCCTTTTGAGAAGAATGTATAATATAAGGTCTGGTCTGCCCAATGAATTTTGTTTTGAATGGCCGCGGTATTTCGACAATGCAAAGGTGGCATAATAACTAGTCTCTTAATTGTGGGCTTGTATGAAGGATTGGACGAGGGAATGACTGTCTAATTTTAATATTATGTAATTTTACTTTTAAGTAAAAAGGCTAAAATAATTAGGGAGGACGATAAGACCCTGTAGATCTTTATGTAGTTGCTTAGGTATAAATGGTAGGTTTTAAATGATTTTTTGCTTAGGGGCGACTGGAAAAATTATAAACTTTTTTGAATTGTTTCATTTATTAATGTTATGTTTTGATCCATTATTTATGAGTATAAGATTAAGTTATCTTACAGATAACAGCACAATCTCTTCTGAGAGTTCTTATCGACAAGGGAGGGTTGCGACTTCGATGTTGGATTAAGATTTACTTAGGTGTATGTGCTTAAGGGGAAGATCTGTTCGACCTTTAAATTCTTACATGATCTGAGTTCAGATCGGTTTCTATCCTCCTACTGAATGGAATACTTTAGTACGAAAGGACATAATACTTGTAATAATATTTGTTTTTGAATAAAATTAAATGGCTACTTTGACAGTCAAGTGCACTAGATTTAGGATCTAAAAACGGAAGGAATATTCCATGTAGTAATGTACTATTATCTTTTGTTAGTCTTTTCTCATATGTTGTTTAAATTATTGGGGTTTTGGTGGGGGTTGCTATTTTAACTACTTGAGCGAAAGGTCTTGGGGTACATTCAAATCCGTTGGGGTCTAATAAGGTTAGGTTTTGTGGTATTCTTCAACCATATGACCCCCAATGACTGCATATGGAGCATGGTGAAAGAATCCGTTTTCTGATCTAATGACCCGCCTAGAAGTGTTTCCGAATTACAGGTGAAGATTTCCTATTGCTGCAGCAGCCTGTGTTCATCAACATATTCAACAGTCTGCAGGATCGTTCTGAACACTGCGTGAGACGTGATGGTAAACACCTTGAACAATTGCTGTACCGTTGCATTAGATATGTGTTTCCGTAGTTACCTCGCATCTTCTATTGAGAAGTCTTGATTTCGTAGCATGGTTGTAAGTAATTTCAGTACTGTTTGTTTTGCCGCATACTGTATAATTCAAAAGATGATTTGATTTAAAGGGTAGAATTGGAGACCTCGTATCTTTCTCTCATGGTAAAAGGATATAATTATAAGAATTAGGATATATATTACTAGTCAATAACTCCTCCTAACTGATTAGGAACTAATCGTAAGATTGCATAGGCAAAGAGAAAGTATCATTTTAGTTGAATATGAACTGGAGTAACTAAAGGGTTGGCAGAGATATAATTTTCTAAGTCTCCTACCATATAAGAATTCTATAGGGATAAAAGAGTTAAGGGAAGCATTATAAATAGGAAACCAATGAAGTCTTTGGAAGAATGAAATGGATTAAATGGAATTCCACTATGTCTGGGATTCATAGATTTTGAATAAGCTTTCGATTCTGTCTCCTCGGCAGCAGTATTTAAATCACTTGAAGATCAAGGCATCAAGAATGCATACATCAAGTTACTGCGAAACATTTACTCGACTGCTACGTCTGTCATTAGACTACATCAAGAAAATGAAAAATATAAAGTTGGAAAAGGGGTACGGCAAGGAGATCGAGTTTCTCCAAAACTGTTTTCAGCTGTCCTGGAGAGAGTGATCAAAATTTTAACTGGGATGAAGTTGGAATGAAGATCAATGGCGAATATCTCCATCACCTACGATTCGTTGATGATGCACTGCTGTTTTTTTTTTTTTCAAATGCAGAGTGGAACTACAAAGCAGAATGGAAGAACTTTGTAATGAGAGTTCGAAAATAGGCAATAATATGAATTTAAGTAAAACAAAAGTAATGTACAATCAACATACTGCAAAGAAAGAAATGAAGGTTAGCGGAGAGACGACAGGCATAGTTGATGAGTATGTTTATCTAGGGCAGCTCAAACACCGAATGACAAGTCGGGAGATGAAATAAATAGAAGATATAAAATGGCGTGGAGTTCGTTTGGAAGATTACACTTTATTTTAAAAAGCAAACTAACAATATGTCTTACCTGTAATGATGTACGGTTGTGAAACTTGGACATTGAATGAGCAAACAACTCAAAAATTGAGAGTCACACAAAGAGCAATGGAGAGATGCATACTAGGAGTAGCTAGCAGATACAGAAAGACACGAATGGATTCATGTACAAACAAAGGTAGAAGGCCTTATTCACATGGGTCACTCGGTGGATCCGCTTAATGGATCTACCGAGTGGCCGGAAAAAGTAACTCAGTTGCCCAACTAAGTGGCCCGTGTGAAAGGTTTCACACAGTTTTCTGCAGTTTCATACATGAATTCTGATGAGGAAGGACTTCTTGATCTTCTCTTACGACGAATCCAGGGTTTTCGCCAGGGTTTTCAGTTTGGGTGGGTGGGTGTAAAGTCAAGATTGGGAGGGTATATTTGAAGTTTTGCAAGTTTTTCGTTGATTTTTCACAGCAAAAAAATTAAAGTTGTGTGTTTTCGAGGATTTGGGGGCGACACCCACCATAGGGGGGGGATCTGGCGGAATCACTGGGCGACGTCGATGTCGTAAACAGCGTTCAACAGTATGGATGCATCTAACAACAGGTGAACGATTGGTACTTGGACAGTACGCAAGGAACATACAGAGCTTCAAAGAGCTTCTAAACTTACTGAAAATTCGCATACAGAAGGCAAATATAAATGGAAATGGCAATAGAATGGTATGTTTTGGAGGTGGGGGAGAAAAGCTCTAGAAAGCTAACATGGGTCTGGTGAGGCAAAAAGGGAAGAAATGTTTTCCTGTACTGGAGTGGGTGGGAAGGTGAAACAGCAGACTGCAGAGGCGGAAAATTTTTAATAACAATTCAGTTAATTTTAACCTAGGCCTAGCTCGCCGATAATTGAATGACTGAGTTCAAGAAGGAACACATTCCTTTTGCAGCAATTTTCAGGTCTAACAAGGGACACCTGCGAACAGGATAAACCGGATGAAAGTTTCTACAGGAACTAATTGCAGGTCGCTGAATCTAGTGTTGATAGTCGTTTCCATGCAAAATCACGCAGTCAAGCAGTAACGGTGCCAGTTCATGGATGATAGGTCAATGTGCTAGAGATGAGCAGAGAAGAAACGGGAAAATTGAAATGCTGAATGTAGTAAATATGATTAAGGATTGAGTCTACAATATGTAGAAGCACTGTGAATGTCGTATGTGAATCACAGTGTTGCCAACGCAGTGAAAAGAATGTGTGAACATGGGAATGGAAGAAAGTATCAAAAGAATGCGAAGTAGTGGAATACATAAAGAACCCGTCACAGTAGTCGGGAATTAGGTTTTGTCATGTTATAAAACAGTGTTGCTAACTGCGTAAAGGATAAAAGAGGTAATAAACGTACGTTAGAAGCAAAAACAAAGATCTAGAATCAGACAAGATAAGCGGGAGTGAATCAGCAGGCACAGAAAGAAAGAGTGGTGTTACACATTGCCATGTAATACGCTGCGTCTGGTGACAGGTGCCATTTGACCACGGTATTCAGCAATACAAGCTCTATTTCCAGCGGATCGTTGATTTCGTACGGCTCCAATGTGACAAACCTCAGGTGAATTTACACGATCGTTATTTCATTATCAAACTGCGCTCTGTGATCTTTAATCAACTTTCCGCACCGATCTACAAGCCTATGTTTCAGTATGCTTGGAAAAAAGCCGGGTACGACATCGGTTCAGTCATATTGTCATTTGATAATGTCATTAGTGTGGCATTTGACATAAAACTGTTACCATACAGAGGTGATGCTGACTGTGAGTCTGTAGCGATGGTCAAATGTGCATACTGTACACTTCCTTGCCAACCCACATCTACACTTTGAGAATTAACTGGTTCGTGCACACTTTCCGGTCAGTGTAGCAGCCTAATGTATTTTCATATTCTTCCGTACTGTATCATTTTACTGGTATCACCGTTGCCTCGCCGGTTACATTTTTTTTGTCCTTATAGTAATGATTTCTTGTCTCGGTACTGCTCTGTTACTCTTCATGTCCGTACACAACGATGGCGCCTGTCACCAGACGCACCGTATTACATGGCAATGTGTAACACCACTCTTTCTTTCTGTGCCTGCTGATTCACTCCCGCTTATCTTGTCTGATTCCAGATCTTTGTTTTTGCTTCTAACGTACGTTTATTACCTCTTTTATCCTTTACGTAGTTAGCAACACTGTTTTATAACGACAAAAACTCATTCACGACTACTGTGTCAGGCTCTTTATGTATTCCACTACTTCGCATCCTTTTTACATTTTCTTCCATTTCCATTTTCACACATTCTTTTCACTGCGTTGGCAACACTGTGATTCACATACGGCATTCACAGTGCTTCTACGTATTGTAGACTCAATCCTTAATCATATTTACTACATTCAGCATTTCAATTTTCCCGTTTCTTCTCTGCTCATCTCTAGCACATTGACCTATCATCCATGAACTGGCGCCGTTACTGCTTGACTGCGTGATTTTGCATGGAAACGACTATCAACACTGGATTCAGCGACCTGCAATTAGTTCCTGTAGAAACTTTCATCCGGTTTCTTCTGTTCGAGTTTGCGGATGTCCCTTGTAAGAAGAAAACACTCTTTATTGCCAAAATTATACGTTGAATGGAAATTTAATCGGTAAGGACACAGCACTAGCAACTACGGGTAGGGTCCAAGCTCTTCTGAGTAAATATAGAGTGATTAATAATTTATTGAGAACTTAATGCATGGGTTCAATTTCCACACATTTTGGAATGTGTTCCTTTTACAACTCAGACATTCAATTTTACTTTAATTCTCTACTCAAAGTGAAGCAAATACAGAATCAGTAAACTTATTTTCTTTCGACTTTTGAGGATGAAAGTGGATTAAGTTCAGTTTGTGAAAAATCTTATACTTAAGTTGTATGTTCCAGTTTTCAACTTCTAGTTATGTCAAAATACATAAAATCATATATAGATTTTAATGAAAGAAGTCAACTTTTGAAGATGAAAGTGGATGTGCACACTAGATTCAAAAAGTGCTAGTACTCGAATTTTATAATCGTGTAAATCAGTGGCTTTCAAACTTTTACACTGGCGTATACCACTAAACAGAAATTCATACTTTTGCCGTACCACCAAGTAATATTGTGGATTTTTCAACAGAACATTTAGTGGTGTGTTTGTATTTCGGAGGTTTCAGGATAGTTCATCGGTGCCGGCCATCCTGAATGAGTTTTTTTCAGGCTTCCCTTGGTCACAGCAAATGCTAGGATGGTACCTTGAATAATACAATGAAATAGGAATATAAGTATTTTTTTAATGTGTACAAAAAGTTAATTTATTTCGGGTAAATAGCTAAGTTCTGCTCTAAGTGAAAAGTAATATTATGATTTTATCGTAGACGTTACTTTCATAAAAAAATGAATACTTATGCTAGCTGGGGATTCGGAGCGCTTTTGAAATCAGACGATATTAAGTTCAATATTTTCATAAGCTTTATGGCGTACAACCTAACACCGTTCCGCTTACCACATTTTGAAAACCCCTGGTGTAAGTTATATTCTAAGCAGAATGGTTACAGAATTGCATGCTTATATTGAATTTAAAATAATTCCAATAGATCACGCCAGTCGAATAATCGATATATTGATTAATGAAAGCAGGTGAAAATATAATGACAAACTCTATAAAAGTAGCTAGGACGGGCGTAAGCCATAGTGCTGTTACAGCCCATACAATTCATTTTATCTTATCTATAAAAGTACCATACTTATAAATCTGTAATAAAAGAATAATGACTTCTACCAATGTTTTTATCGGCTTATGAACCTTAAGATTCATTTATGTTTCAAAACACACACTTACACGATCAAATTATCGATAACTTGTTCCACGTACTTCTTGAACATACAGTACATTTAAATGAAAAAGAGGCGGGGACATCCTTGCGTATCTACAGGCGGCAGAATTGTAAATCCGTCACTGGTAGATCGCGCGATATTTTTCAGGGACTTTCTCATCTCTGTCAAGCCGCGCATTCTGCAATATTATACCGCCAAGCGTTGCTTGTGGCTCGACTGAGTTGATCCACCGAGTGGCCTATGTGAATAGTTACGAAGCCACTAGTGGCAACCACCGGTCGCGGACATCTGCGTCTGCCAGTCACAGTCGCTCCACTCAGTGGCTCGTATGAATGCTTTCCGTTTAAACCCATGCATTACTCGTCCCCGCGACTCGGTGGCTCGACTGAGTGGATCCACCGAGTGGCCCGTGTGAATGCCTACATAATCAAGACTACGAAGAAGATGAAGTGGAGATAGGCGGGTCCCATAGCTAGACGAACAGATGGAAGATGGACGGCAAATGTACTGCATTGGGTTCCTAGAGGAAACAAACGACCGAGACGACGTCCAAATGACGGATGGCTAGATGAAATCAAGCGTTTCTCAGGAACTACATGGATATTGGATAAGTATAGCATCAGACCGTGATGTATGGATAGAAAATGGCTGAGTATGATGATGATGAGGAGGATATATATATATATATATATAT